>JBAHVQ010000539.1:419639-447686 GCA_036872915.1 Nanipora kamurai | reverse complement strand
AAATAATCCCAAAAAGTATGTAAAGAGTCTTGGTGATGGTGAACAGGTTGAGTTCAATGTAGCAGATGGTGCAAAGGTAAATCAGAAATTGCTTTAAACAGAAGTAGGTCTTGTTTCCCCATTTTTCTCTCAGATCTCTAGAACAGATTTGATGAAACGTATTTAAGTGCACCAGATTTATTACATGCTTCTTTCTTGCTAGGGGCCTGAGGCTGTTGATGTAACTGGCCCAAATGGAGCACCTGTGAAAGGCAGCATATATGCACGTGAGTTTCCCAAACAAAAACCGTCAGGTTGCTGTGTTATTGCTCAGGCCAATACCATTATCATATCAACTATTCTATTGGCAACACATATGATGAACCTGGACCTTAGCTCTCTGACAGAGTTCAAGTCTTCATAGCTCAGTGGTTAGACCATCCCATGGGTCTCATGGGTTAGAGCATCTCATCAACAGGTTTTAGGATCAATCCTTGCCTGAGGCAGAGTAATTGTCTTTTTTGACTCAGGGTTGATGAACATTTTGCATGCATTTTGCATTTGCGTGTCCCCTGTACTAAACAAATACTGGGCAAGGCTTTTTTTAAATTTGTGTTGGACTCAAACACAAAATGATTAAGGTGGCTCCATACAGTTTTGTAAAATGTGGAGAATGCAAATTTCACACTGAAAAACATTTGCATAAATATTTTGTAAGAAAAATTAAACTAATTGTAGTACATAGAAACACATTCTAAACATCAAAAATCTATCTTAATATTGCATTTGTATCTCTTAACGTTTAATGTCTGCATATGCACTTTTTTGAGTAACCTTTATGTGCATAAATTATCAGTTAGAACAATGTACAACAAAAAGCTTATGTGGTTAGTTTTTGATGATAGACAATTGCAAACACTCAAGGGCACGCAATTTTCTGAAAATAACCACTGACAATAAAGATTGTTTACACGAGTGGTTTTTTCGGCAACTTTTCTCATTCTGAAACACGCGATTGAGTAAATACTTCACTAAACCATTGGACTATATCAGCTCTACACGCTGACTTGTATGTAACTGAACTGCGAATGAACCTCTGAAAAATGTCCGCCATCTTCGTATTTCATAAACCCTCCCCAACCAATCACGTGCAAGATGTGTATCATGAGATGGAAAAGGGAGATGGGACCAACCTCGAAAGAAAAGCAATTTTAGTGAGTTGACAACGTTTTGAAAGGTAAAAACACATGTCGGTAAACCGAAAATTTGGCTAGGTTCGGACATCTTTTACAAGTTTCCCATGGAAAAACAATTCTGAATGTTTTTATGTAGTATTACTCGTCGGATGACTCACCAAGATGGCGCCGGTCAATTGCGGACATTTTTGGCAATACAAAAGTATCAGATTCGCAGTCGAATGACTGCGTCACTGCGGGTCTCTTAAGTCAATGGCTTTTAGTACAATCACAAGTCACTCTATTCGATCTTACGTGTCAGGAGAATAAAAATTGCCAGAAAAATCCCCGTCTTAAACAGCCCTTTAAGTTTCTTCTCCCGTATTGTGTTCATCTTTTAGCTACCAGGCGTTATCGGTACCGTCGTTTCGGCAATAATTACAGGAACAGAAACCAGAACCGACCACCTCCCCCAAACACCGATGGCGAAGGAAACGAGGGAGATCAGGAGGAACGAGATGATGGAAATCGGCAACGAAACAATCGTCGAAGATTTTACAGACGACCGCGCCGCCCAAGACGTCCTCCTCCCAACCTGACAGACGAAAGTGGTGCAGACCGTTCAGGCAATGAAAATCAACAGGATTCAATGAATGAACAGCGAGAGGAAATTGAACGTCGTCCTCCCCGGCGACAACGAAGAAGATACCCTCCACGAAATCGGTAACCCGTTTGAACTATTTTTGGGGTTTTTTTTTTACTGGAATTACAAACCGTGTTGCATGTTGCGATTTTTCAAAAAAAGAAATGTTAGCTGTATACAAAAAGTGGGCTCGGACTTTAATCTGACCTACTACGGAAACATATTCGGTTGATTTATACGAGTGAGTACCAATCCTCTTGTTGCCAGAAGTGGCTTACGTAAGCATCGTTTTTGTACTTTTTATACGAGCGTTTTCGCATGTTGTATAGCAGCGTCTTATATTTTTCACGGGGGAAAAAAGGCTGTAGTGTTGCCATAGCATATGTAAAGGATTGTACACATTGGATACATAAACGTGACCCCGTACGCCGCGACGTTTTCAAATTAGCAACATATTATTTTAATGACTTCGTTTAAACTGACCGCGTCAACCTAACATCGTTCGCGTGACGCGTCCACTGTGAACGACGTCATTAAAATAATGCAGGGCTAATTTTCGAGCGTTACGACGTTGCGGTGTGCGTCCAGTATTGACAACCCTTAAGGTCCATTCACACTGCACGCGAAACCGTAACGCGACGCGACTTTCGAGTTTTTAAAAGCGAATAAAATCACCCTAGAAATGAACATTTGGAGGTTTTATATGCACTAGAATCAACCAGTTATCCTGCCATTCTTATTTTATCCAGTTTCTCATGAGGGACGAATTTATTCGCTTCCGAAATTACAAAACCGCATCCAGTGTGAATAGACCTTTAATCTTTAATTCTCGAATTCTTCCGGCACCTTGTATATTACAGGATTCTCTATCACCAACTTAGTACTAAGTTTTTTGTTTCGCTGTATTAGAAGTAAAGCTTTTTGGGGAGACTTTTAGCTTTTTTAAGTGATTAGTAGACGAGTATTGTGAAAATGTGTTTTGAAAACTCTTATCCGATCTTAAGTCGCAGAAATGACGCTCCTCAAGATGGTGAGAGAAACGACGTGAAGGACGAAGAAGAAGTTAATAATCCGGAGAATGAAACTGAGGAACGAAGGGTGAGCTGGACACTTGAGCAGGTTTTGTGGGTTAACGAATATACATGATATTAGCGACCGTCCACCAGATAATTTAGTGGTTTGGAAGTTTACAGTGACCCAGAAGATGCACCCTTGGGCTTCCGATGCTAATACTCTGGTGTGAAGGGTCATGTACTTAGATGATAAAATGACACACTACTGACACAAAATTTTAAACAGTTTCACAAAAGACACAGAACATCGCAGCTGATTAAAGATATGAAACTGGATTTTGTGCTGCTAGTCCCAGGCCTTTTGCTTACGGTCAAATCACCTGGGAATAAGTTTAAATAAAGCCATAATGGGACCATATCTTAAATAACTATTAATATTGAATAACAAGTGAAGTAAAGAAACGATTACGTTAATCCAGGATTAGTGAAAACTTTGTGGATGAAATACTCCTAATGTAGGAAAGGATGTTCGAAGTTTTCTGTTTAGATATCATTCAAATGTAGGGAGGTTTTCTTCTAGAAAGTTTCAAGTAAAATTAATAAGCAGAACATGCCGAACAAAAGAGCCGTTTAAATTTTAATCCAGGATTAGCGGCAATCGTCCTTTGAACAAACGGGCCCAGTAAAAGTTCAATTTGATTGCGCGAGAGCTGACACAAGACTGGTTGATATGGACACCAGTGTTTGTGAATGTGATCCGGAACTGATGTTTATATAATCAGTTCTGTACAATGGTACACACAGAAACTGGTCAAACACCTTAATTTCTTTTGGATTTTCCTCATGAATTATTGATGAGTTTCATAAATTAAAATATAAAGCGTGAGATATCAGTAGTGACATGCGATTTTCTTCCGTGTCAATAGGAAACCGCGCCTCGTCCTCGCCGTAGAAGACGTCCCCAGAACAGGTATCGTCGACGTCGAAGACCAGACCAGCAAGATGGTGGTGAACGCGAGGACCAAGGAAAAGAACAACAAGAGGTAAGAGATCAGAGTTAATTGCTACATATCTAACAACATTGAATGATGGACAACGTTGTTTTCGTTAGTTAGTGCATGGTTAGTCTGTCTACCGTGTGTAGAATAACATTGTCCCGGTAGGGAGAATTTATCATGACTATTTATCAAACCAAAAAAGGGTATCGTTTCATGTCTAACAAAGACACAATTCATGATCCTTCACGCAACAATGTCGTGTATGAAATTACATGCCCAGGATGCAACCAACGCTGTACAGGAATAACAGAAAGCTGTTTGGACAAACGTTTATCTGAGCATTCATCCGACTTTGAAAATAGTAGTGTGGCCAGTCACTTCCTCAATTGTGACGGCATCAAATACCTCGTCAACTTAAATAACCTTTTTGACAATCTTAACGACTTTCCACTTCCTCCATCTAACACCTCTCTTACTTTCAAGAATTTAATGGCTAATAATTTTAAAATATATCATTCTTGTAAACCTAACAACCTACTCTTGTCATTAGAAACTTTATTTATAAAATTCAACCAGCCAGAATTGAACCACGGCCTCTAAGCGACCAAAGAACTAACATTCTTTCCGTAATTAACCAACTTGTCAATATACCAGCTGTGCTATCAGTACACATGCTATTTAATCTCTCTTTACTGATGATGTCATCGCATAATATTATATAGGATCATGGCTTGCTTGTCATTTCAGTATAGGTTTGACAATGAGTTTGAAATAAACTCCAATTATCACCTTCATTCAACTTTTGTCTTGTCATTCAACTCGAATCTTGAGTTTACAAGATGATTTTTTTTTGGGAATTTATTTTATTTTTATGTATCATTTTAGGCCGTACAAAGTTCTTAAGCTTTTTATAACATGAATCTCCTCGTTGCCATAGTAACGGCGTGGCTAAGTAACGGTATATAAGACCTGGTTGAACATTTGGTTAAATGGTTGTGACACGACACGTCTTTTTAAAAACGATTTATTTTCAAAACTCAAGTTTTAAAACCTTTGCATACAATAACGAACTCACAAGTCCCTGTCTCTAGGCTATCTGGCCAAAACGTCATCAATCACGCCACGCTCGCGTGATGCTCACGTGCAAGCGTCACAGTTGTTCACGGCTTATTTTCTCTTGAGTAAATGGTTCTGTCGTCTTTCAACACCATCAGAGAAAGTTTTTGTAGTTAATGATTATTTTGTTTCTCTCTCACAGGAATCGGCTCCTCCAGCCGAGAATGGACCACCGGAGGAGTCCCCCGAACAAGCAGCGTGAACGCAGTGATTACCGCAGGGCTCCGTTATTTGATTGATAATTTTTGGCACACATTTGTTCACTTCAAACACCTTAATTTATCTCGTGTTGTAGTTCACCGACTATTGAACTCGTAATATCAGGAAAACTGTAATTATGTCAAACGATTCGTTGCGTAGAGTCGGTGGGCCTGTATGTATGTTTTAGAGCAAGAAAGCCTGGACGATTTCATCTGTAAAAGGAGTCCATTTGCGGTACGGAATAAAGATTTGTTAAAGTAAAATTTTGCCTTCGTGTTTTTGGGGTGTGTCAAAACCTAACCTGCATGGTATTTTGATGGATTACGTTTCAGATTTGGAAAACGCGATTGGAGATTTCGTAGGAAATTTGCAAACGTTCGAAGGACCATTTACAAAGATTCTTTTGGTAGTTTCATAAGTTCCCAACTTCCTGTTAATTCTATTTTTTTTTTGTTTATGATGTGAATTGGAGGTAATTGGAGGTAATTGGGGGTAATTGGAGCTAGCTCAAACCAGAGCAATTGTGGCAAATGTATCTCACCCCCGACACATGGGCGTACACAACCCGTTTTGACTAGGCGATGTCCCGAATGTTCTGCTTTTCTAATTTCCCGTATTATATTTGTCTACTTATCCTAGTGTACCATGATGGTGTAAACGCCATAGAGATCATATATAAATGTTAATGTATGATCTGTATGGTCGCTACCGCTCCTGTCTCGTCACCAGTCTTCCATTCGTTTTGTCAATGGCTAATAGAGCTTTCCCCACTGATCTGCTGTACAATGTCAAGTGGAACAACCTCAAACGCAAACCTACGCTTTACCATCTGAGTTCCAGTTCTTCCATGGCAGAAGCGTCTCGCCTATCATCAAATGATTTCGGGGTCGATTCTATCATGAACTCCAAAATTTTCTGAGTAAATTAGCTCAAGGAATAACTCAAAATATAGCAAAGCATGCCGGTAGGATAACCCAGCAGGCCTAATATGGCGATCTAGTTATAACATGAATAATCTATGACCCATCCTTAAAATGATCGCGATGATTTGCTTGTGAACGTGAATCTTAAAAGTTGTCCATCTCAATCGGTCGACCTGAGTCCAGACATGACTACCGCAAAACATGACTCAGAAGATCCTGTAGGTCTGGCTAGTTGTATGACATTGTCTGAAGTTCTTAAGCAAAAGCAACGACTGGAAGACAAGCGACACGCGCTAAACGAGCTTCGTGAATTGCTAGAAAAACAAAAGAAAGACATGGAGTGTATCGTTAACATTTTCAGGAACTGGTTGTCGGAATTCCAGAAAGTGGAAAGAAACAGTCAGCAAGTGTCGTACTTATGGTGTATAAAAGACGCGTGTAAGACAGTTCTTACAACACTGGCAGACAGAGAAGGCGCTTTCTATGTCTCAATCAAACGTGTTTATACTGCAGATGTCCCATGTGTTAAAGTTCTCTGCGATCACTTGGAGAACTTGAGAAAGCTGGTGACAAAAATAGATCAAGATGAAGTGACATACAAGCCAAGCTTCGTCGAGGATATTCATCACGCATTGGGACTTCTGATAGGAATCTCAGAAACTTTGATTGATACGTATTTCTAAAAACATTTGACTTGGAACGTTTATGCCCTATTGCAAGCTATTAACATCCAAGAAATCGCTGTTGAGCTCAACATTTTAGGATATGAGCTATGGTTTAACGCTATGTTGCTTAAACCAACTGATTTAGTGCAATTGAGAAGGTATCGTAGATATTTGACATTAGAAAATGGATTATTGCTCTAATATAGCTTATATTTTGTAACATTTAGTCCTCTATTCGTTGCGTATTTTGAGAATAAATTGTGCTTTTCAGCGTACATTGAAACTGTATTTCATTTTTTCATTATGAATCGTTGTTAGCCTAAAAGTCTTCATAAAGAGAACCAGCTAGTAAAAATCCGTCAGTGCATGTTAATAATTTTTAGAAGTACGCACCTTCAATTAAAGAGAGATTATAATTACTGCTAAGATCATCATCAGCTGCCATTTTTAATTTCTAAAGGACGTTTTTAAACGAAGACGACTATCAAACGAGGAAATACTGTATGTAAGGACAATATGCCCCATTACATCTGAACAGTCATTCAAAAACATGTACGATTACATGAGAAGTGAACTATAAATTTACAGCAGAAAATTTTTACCTGAAATTTCGGTCAAACAGTTGGCTTAATTGCAACATTTTCAATGTGAATATTACATTCTTATATTGTCGTAGCTCACCAACAGGCGTTTGGGGTTACGGACACAATATATTTAATCAACCAGAAATCCAACCTCGCTATTTTTAATGTTTCCGATTTTTTTTCGGTGGCTTTATTTATGAGGTACCGAAACTGAGTTAGACTTCTTGGTGGTTATTTATTTTGGTGGGGACCTACGGCTAACTACATCTTTCGGAATGCATTGCTGACATCCTTCTCATCCAGCTCTTTTTATTTTTTCAACGATCTATAGCAACGAACGACGCTGGAAAAGTTGCCTTCTCAAAGCTTAAGGAATTCACTTGAGCCTTTCTTCAAGATGTCAACACATGACATTTTTTTGAATATTGTTAATTGCTATAAAAAAATTCAGAAAAAAATTAAATATTCACGTTACATTAAAAAATGATGCCTTCAGTCTTCTGAGAGATCGCATCTTCAAAATGCTTATAAAAAATTAACCATATTCTCTGGTTCGTACAATATTGAAGTTGTTTAAAGAAGTAGTTAAGTCCACGCCACAAAAATAAGGACGCTAATATCAACTCTTCAATGAATTTTAATGAGCGTCCCCGCAAGATCAAAATAGTATTCCAAGTAGGTGAAAACTTACATCGAAACAATTGCTTTTTGACACTTTCCATTTTCTAAGCAGTTTTGAAGTTGTGCAGTGACTTGCCAACAAAGTCAGTCATTTCTTTTTCTTAATTCTTCACTTTATTTTGTAGTAACTACTGTCAACATTACATGTAATTAGACTTTCCATTTATTAGTAGTAGGATATTCATTGCATAAGAACAACTAGTCCAGTTGATTTTTGAGGATCGGCGCTAGTGACTCCGATAATGACGTGCATTTTTTGAGAGTTCTATGAAAGCTACCAATACAGACAAGGAAAAACCTAGAGCTTAGTTTCTACGAACCGTCAAACGATTTGGTAAAATGCTATGAGGATACATCTTACGAGATATCATGATCATCACTGATATCAATGAATTAATTTTCTAGTTGCGGCAGGATTCTTTTCCGCCTGATACTAAACATAAGACTAAATAAATAAATAAATGTTTTTCGCCAGAGAAAGCTTGGCAAAGCTTTTGATAGCTGTTAATGACTACCAGGTGACACCGTCAAAATATGAGATCTCATTAGGACACAAGAAGACGAAGTCTCATTAGGGCGCTTGTCGAAGAAGAATCATAGCTGAAGAACTCTTTACTGAGCTAAATTGACCGCCAACAATTGCTTCCGCAGAATTCTGGAAAGACATCTTTTCAAACAAATTTATCTAAACCTTACTGAAAACTCTGCTGCAATTTGAAGAAAGATCTCATGGTAGGTGTTTTTTGGGGGGATTATTTTCACAACAAACAGCGTTCGCTTTAACTCCTTCCTCAGCGACCTTTGGAGACTTTCGTATTGTACTCTGGCTGACGTCCAACGATTTTACTAGTCATGGGGAAAGTCCTCGGTCAGGAAAGGGTTAAAACTTCTTTTTATTAAATGATTTCGGGAGAAACGGAAGCCAAATACAACGAACCTGTTCTCTATGGAAGCAGTCAGGCCATTTGAGATTTCAATTGTGTAACGCAACAGAAAACATGTGAAAATTTTAACTCCATCTTTAATCTGGACTTCTATTTTCTTTTATTAGCAGCGTTAATCGTTAAGACTCAGTAGCTCAGTCACTTGTCATTAATGTTTCGAGTTGGGGTGCTTTTTAAGTGTCAGGAATAGTTCCTGTACTGTTAGTGTTATCATTAATACCATCATCGTCATTTCATTCATCATTATCATCATATCATCATTATCATCGTCATTATCATCATAGTCATATTATCATCATTATGATCATTATTATCATCATTATCATCATCACCGTCATTATCATCGTCATCATCATCGTCATCATCATCGTCATCATATCATCATCTTAATCATTGTCATCTTTAGCATCCTCATCATTATCACCATAATCATCCTCATCATAACTATTGTCATTGTGATCATCATCATCATTATCCTCATCCTCATTAACATCATCCTGATCATTATCATCCTCGTCATCATTATCATCATCCTTATCATCATCATCCTCATCCTTATCATCATCATCATTATCATCCTCATCATAACTATTACTATTATTATTACTATTGCTGTCATCATGGTTCTCATTATCACTTTCATTAATGTTATAATAATCATCATTATTAGTATGATTATAATCATATTATTATGATCATCGCTAATTGTTATCAGTAAACCTGTTCTTCTCCTCTATAAATAGAGAAAATGAACGGCAAATTTAACACGACAAAGATAATGGACAAAAGCATCAACGAACTCAACAACGAGAAATCCCTCCAGGGAGTTATATCCGAGAGAGAGAGGCTGATGAGAAAGATAGAACTGCTAGACTTAATGGTTGACACCAGAGTCCAAGAAAAAGAGCTGCATGAATATTTCATAACAACTTTCGAAAATTGGGGAAAAGAAATTAAAAAGATTCCAAGACACAGCCAAGGCATTCCGAACGTACGTAAAGTGCGTGAATTATTTTGTAACATCAAAGTTTCTATGGGGACCAATGGAGAATTTTCGCGGAATTTGAATATGTTAGAGAGCAGTGCTCCCGGATTCCAGAAATGCAATGAAAAAATCGATAAGTTGAGAACATTACTGGATGAAAAAACACCATCCCCTGTAACTCTTGAAAATACCCGGGAATTAACAGGAGAGATTATTGGAAGTTTTCAAGCAATTCTAGGAATTCTGTATAATGAGAAATAACAAGTCTTCTAATTGTACTAATAAAGCTGTTTTCACTACCTATTCTCAAGTATTGTTGAACAATTCTTATAAAAACGTCTGGAGCCGTGTTAATATCAGATTCTCCGCATTCGTCTCTGGGTGTCGAGACAGTAGTGGAACCAAACAAAATATTCGGGAGGTGCTGGGCGTACAAACGGCCAGGGGATGTCACTTCTGAGACTGTTATGATACGGCGTCACTCAAGATGTTTACACCCTTGGTATAGGTGGTGTGCACGTTACGTGACCATGTTGGATGAACTTAACAAAAGTTTTTCTTTATCTGCAATTATAATTTCATCCAACATGGCGAAAATGCCTTTGTCCTTTGAAGGGATTGGGTGCCCACCAACTATTGCACGGAAGGTGCTTAAGTCGTTGGTGACTGCATGGATCATCTTCAAACCAGGAGACTTTAGGTAAAGGAATGTTAGGTAAAGGAATTTTATATGAGGTATATGATCACTTTAAGTTTTGGTAACTGAAAACAGAGAGGGCGTTTTTCCCCTTTCAGTTTGATTCTCTCAAGTTGTCCCACGCTCATTCCCCAGTTAAAATTAATCAGGATTCGTATGGACAATCTTTCAGGACCGGGAAAAATAAGCAAACAAAGAAGCAGGAAGTTTTGAACTTTTAGTTTATTACAAAATCAGATTCTTTAGGCTTTGCAGATAATTTTGATTTCTGTTCCTATATTTATCACAACATGGCGTCTTTGCGATATTGCGATTCAAACACGAAAAGCAGCAGGGATATACCATACGATAGTAAGGCACAAGGCTCACTAAAGTGCGGATTTTTAGCTCGTATATCCCCATGGGAGCCCTCGATTACCAGCTGCCGCCGTGCCCCTGGCAAGTGTCCATAGTTCTCCCTCCTTAATCTGCCACTGTTTCGAGGTTCCCACTGGCTTATTAATGTCAAATGTGGTTGTTTCCATTAGACATACCATTGTATAAAAAAGTAGCCTGAAAAATGAAGTTGGTGGAGGGAAAGATGACTGTAACGGTTAGAGACAAGACCTTGACATAGTGTAAAAAATATTTTCCCATTTACGCAAACAGTTTCAGATTACTTGCGACGTATTTATGAATATATTAAAGACAATATATAATGGAAACTTTACTACGCGAACTTTTCCTGCCATCAACAAGAGAAGTAAAATTATACAATCAAATTTCAACTACTTTTTTCCAGGAAAAAAAGGGAACTTGAGCAAGCGTTCGTTTATTCCACTGCAATTTTTCTAATTAGAAATAGGACGTGATTGAGTGGTTAGGGTGTTGAGCCCTAACGCGGAAAAGGAACGAAGATTTTGATGGAAATATCAACCACAACAGACACACCTCTTCCGGTATTCGCCTATTTTCCCCCTTTAATCACCAAAACAGCGCAAATTTTTACCGCCTGCCTACTTAGAGTGAGGCGTTTGATCCTATGATGGCCAAGCGTGAATTCGATTTGTTTTTTAAGTTTCTGTTGATCGGTGATTCTGGCGTAGGAAAGACCTGTATTCTGTTCAGATTTGCGGACAATGCATTCAACCCTTCGTTCATCCACACTATCGGCATTGACTTCAAGATTAAAACATTGGAAATCGGTAAGCGACATTAGCTTGACGGTGGAAATTAATTTTTCGCATCCGCCAACCACTCGGAACGTTAACAATTGATTAGTTTTCTCATTTCTCTGTGAATAGTGAAGGCTAGCCAGAGTCTGCTACGTTATATAGATATGAATTGTGAGATTTTTGATATCGAGTCGAGTGTGTCTTAAGAATTGTTTGCGGCTCATAGTTCTGTACTTCTGTAATTCTGGTCATTCATCTTATTTTCGGGCGTTTTTCTGTACTATGGAGTACCGCAGGTAATTTTGATTGGGAAATAATTTGAAGCGACCTGGTGGGACTCCTTAACTTTAACATTGCTATGTTTTGACGGCGCTTGGAATTTCTGTGAAGTCAAACAATAATTGAAATGTCCCAGGTTATAACAATGTAAGTCTAATCCCACACTTCCTCTTCGTGAATATATTCTCTTTGCTCTTCAGACATTAGTCATAATGATTTCATTCCAAGGGATATCAGCGGATTGATTCAGAGTTAAGTTATTCGCTTCCAATCACACACATATTATCACACACTATATTTAATGAAATTAAACATTTAAAATGTCAATTACCTTTTTATTCGTTTATTTTATATTGCATACATCATATTCTCATGGATTAATGACTGGTTATGAGCAATTTCGACTTCCATGTTGTCTCATGATTTGTACTTCCAGGTCGTTTCATGACTAATGCAACTTTCTGCTTGCCTAGGTGGAAAAAAAATAAAGTTACAGATATGGGACACTGCTGGACAAGAAAGGTACAGTTCTCTGATTGACCATTCTCGTGGCATGTGACAGTACAGTAGTGCAGAGAGAGTTTGTCAAAGCAGAACCATTTGTTATTGGTGGGAGGGCAGTGCTTACTGGTCATGCTAAGCAAATTAACAAATTTTAATACATAGCAACAGGTCAGACCTTGTAAATTTATAATCATGTTCAGTATTCGTACATATAGCACACTGTTTTCTTTTGATGTACAAGTATGGTAGATGATTTTAATTCTGCAAGGGTCAAATTTAGTTGTGGACATCACAGACATGGCTGACAATAAACATAGAATGCCCGTGGATGATGAAATACTTTCTGAAACTCTGCGGCCATGTTTGGCAGTGCATACAGTTGTGTAAGTTGACCAACATATTTGCCTAGATCAAGTCTAAAGATTGTTTAAATGGGCACTTTTTTCAGCAATTTTTCTCATCCTTAAGTATGCAATTGAGTGAATAACTTGCAAAACTACTGCACCATATAAGCTTTGTACAAATGGTTCAGTACAATTCTAAATCATTTTATTTCATTGCATGTGTCAGGATAAAAATCACAATAAAAATTGCTCTTGTAGGTAGCCCATTACAATGATTTTTTGCCCATCATTTTGAAAAGTAATGTGTAGTTTTCCTTACTTTGACTTATGGTCCTCAAAGTAAATTCATACTTTGCCATTTTAGTTTGTATTTATGACGAACAATTACATTATATTTAAATGTTTTTTAACTTTTAGTATAAATAAAATCATCAATAAATTATTGTAAATTACACATGCACTAATTCCATAATTTATTTTTTATCTTGTTTCTTGATTATTACTGGTAGTCATGTTAGATATTTTCTTCATTTTATCTGACTCTTGGCAGGTTTCATACCATAACCACTGCATATTACAGAGGAGCCATGGGAATAATTTTAGTATATGATATCACCAATGAGTTATCATTCAGAAACATCTCAAAATGGCTAAGGAGGATTGAGGAAAATGCTACAGAAGATGTAGAAAGGTTGATTTTGGGAAATAAATGTGACTTGGAAAGCAAACGACAAGTGAGCCGTGAAAGTGCTGAGCAATATGCTAGACGACACAATGTAAAACTGTTAGAATGCAGTGCAATGGAGAACATAAACATTGAAAGTGCATTTCATACAATTACAAAAGATATCTTGAATAAAGTATGTCCACCTGACAGAGAAGAACCAACCACGAAAGGAAAAAAGAAGAAAAACAAACCTGTAAAACTAAAAAAGCAGAATAACAACCAATCAAGTGGTGGTTGCTGTTGATGATTGAAGAGACAAATAGAAAGAAAAGACAACTGTATTTTAACAATATACCACGTTTTATGTCAATCATCTACTTTGCAAATATTGTTTGGCATAATACATTTGCACATTTTTTAGTTTCTCTACAGTATTTAATTTGAGTTTAACTCTGTTGACTGTTTTTGGAACAAAAAGCATTCAAAGGTAATCACTGTCATTTTTTACAAAATTATAGCTACTCTGACAAGTTTTTCTTAAAACAATGCAATTGTAAAAAAAAAAAAAATATGAAAAGGATGGTCTTTTGGTGGCATTTTTTTCTGTGATAAAAAATACTTGACCTCCTTATACTGGATTTAAAGCATCAAATTATGAATGTCTTTTTCATTTAAATGTACAGAATATTAGATATGGTAACAATAATTCTGTTAATGGAAAATCCAACATTTAATGACACGGAATTTCAAGAAGTTGAACTATATGTATAAATTCCAATACAAGATCAGCAATAATATAAAATTACTATATTTACTGAAAAGTTAAAAAAATTAGAAAAAATACATAGAATCATTCTGAGCACAGGTGCCATTTGGTTAAGCTAGGATAAGTGAATGTTGTATTATCAAATCATCCACTTGATGTTGTCAAACATGATGTACCTAAAACCATTTACAAGAAATGACTTGTGATTCAGATCTAAAAGTGTACTGTTTGGGTAAATTCTTTTTATTATGTAGCTAAGTAGCAAGGTTTCTTTAAAACATCAGCTATTGATTGGCCAACTCTGTGTCCAAGTTGATAGCTTTCATAAAGATATTATGCTGGGCTTTCATATTCCTCTTAAGTACCATGGAAGTTTTCCAGATAACTCTCACCGGCCTAGTTGCAGGTGACAGAAGAATGACAACAATTGCTAATATAAACTTAATTTGTCAAGAAACAAAAAGAGAAATACTGAATGCTTTGGTGAAGGCTTAAAACTGTATACTTGTTTGTTGTCCTTGTTTTAAATTTATTTCAAAATTTTTCTTACAGTGTATATAATAACTCTTCTAGGTAACTGGGATTTCAATCTTCCCTAAGTGGTTATTAAACTACAAGAGTAACTGTGCATTATGCAATGAAAATTATTCATGTAGTCAACCAATAATAACTACTAGTAAGACTAGTTGAAGTTAAAGTAAACAATCCTTTTACACAACTAGCTCAAAGTCCTCTAACTGGCAATACAAATTCACTTGTGCTTGTATATTTTGTATTTATTTATAGATGTGCTGTCATAATTTATGTACAAAGAGTGTTTTATTTTGGAACAATTCTGGAATATGGAACTTGTACCAACACTGTTTGCTTGGGCTTTGTCTCCTTAGGATTACATAATCTACTGTTATGTTGACTAAGTTGAGCTTTCAATGTGATGACTGCTTGCAAATGGGACTGAACAATTATCTACATTTATTTCATTCCCTTGTTTCTTCAACCCTAAAGGCATTTGTGCACAGAGTCATCCAGTTGTCCAACCTGTTACTATTTCCACTGTTATTTTGGTCACATTCCAAATATCAAAGTCTAAGAACAGGTTGTTTGTTTCTTAGACAAGAAACATGATCAAATTAATCAAAACAATAATTCAGGTTAAGTCGATTGGTCAAAGAGAGAGTCAATGCACAAATTATGGTTTCAATTTTGTAGGAATGGTTCAAAACTATTCTCAATGGTGAAATACAATCACAGTGAATGACATAATCACTTTACTCGAATAACCAGGAGAAATAATCAGTTAATACTATGACAATAATGCATTAGTGCGTAGTATCACGTGCTGAAGTTTGTTAATTTCATTACGTAACGCAGGAAACACAAAGTGACAGGAATCTCGTAACTAATATTCATTTCACGTGAGTGGGCGTGTCTCATCGTATTATCATAACTAGAAGGGCTATATAGGTAGCTATTTGTGTCGCAGCATAATAGTATTACTATACATTCCAGCGAGAGGAGAGAAGGGTAAGTTTCGTCTGGTGTACTCATCTGAATTCTAATTTTGCTTAAATAATTCTGCAGCTGCTGTGCTAAGTTGTCAATTTGTAGAAATCAACCCATTTTGTAAATGGTCTTGAACGATGCTGGGATGCTGCCTGATGTATACTTTGCCTTAGACTTAGAGCTCGGGTAGATGACAAGTCTTAAAGCACTGCATTAGTTTGAATTTGCAGGCGCCATCTTCAACAACTGAACACCTTTTCTATCTTTTTTTTAGGGTAAATCCAGCTGCTAGTCGTTTAGAAGGACTGTCAGACTTTGTGAGCTGTAACGTTCATACCTACATCGATAAATCAGTTTATGCTAACTAAAGATCGATGGCCGTGGACATTTCCAAGATTGCGAACAATTTAGTTCGCTCCGTTGCGAGTGGCGAGGTATGCGTTTAAAACCCGTTTTACTTTGTACAAGTTGTCTTGAATTGCATTGTATATACATTGCGTGAGTTGGCATGCATATTGTCACGTCATTGTACTTTGCTGGTTGGAATTTGGTTTCATCGCTGAATTTCAACACGTCTGTGTTGTATTGCAAAAAGTTTAAACTAATAACCCCAATATTCATCTGTAACCGCAGCGAGTCTTAACTTGGTTCAACCGCGTCAAAAAAATGAGATCCATTGTCCACTACTGACTGCAGGATATTTGGTTTGGAATAAGCTGCGTGACAAGTTGGATCATGTAATTAACTTGAAAGTTGAAAACAATAATGCGCCGGGGGGTAAGAGCCGACTAAAGGGACCAAGCGACAAATTTGTTATAACAATGGTGACCCATGCTAGTTTTTCATAGGTTTTGTTGGGATTACCTCAATTGCAAAATAGAATTACTGAGGTATTAAAGGAAATAAACATATGTGACTACTAAATTACAAATCACATGACACATTCTGAAGGGAAGATCTCTTCTAATTGGTCATAAGTGTATCAATCTTACAAGTGTAAATCTTTTATTTAATGCAGGGTCGGAGAATGGTACAGTTAGTGCCACCTCCCATAAATACATCAGGGCATGGTCAGGTCATGGTAATAAAAAAAAGTATATAATGCTGGAGTAAATGTTTCTCTCCAATGTGACTTTTATTACTTACTTTGCAAGCAACACTTCAATATGTCATGCCAGTTAACATGAAACTGTTAATATTATAGTAAATGGGTTTTCAAATCTCTTTATATTTTTTTAGGTTATTTATTTTACTTGCAACAAACTCTAAGATAACATTGTGTTTTTTTTTCCAAGCAGGAGGCTAATAATTAAATACACTATCAGTTTTGTTTATCATTCTTACTGTAGAGATCAACAAGTTTAACAAGTATGGAGAATCATCTATGGTCACATCCTAATAATTAAAACATTATTTTTTGCTTGCAGATGGTTGCCATGAAAAGCATTTGGGAGAAAAAAACTGCGGTGATTGTGTTTTTACGAAGGTTTGGATGACAACTGTGCAGGTTGTGGTCAACTGACCTGAGTGAGCTGAAGCCTCAGTTGGATGATCATAATATTGCACTGGCAGGAATTGGCTTGGAAGAACTAGGCTTGGAAGATTTCCAGAAAGGGGGATTTTTTAAAGGAGGTAGATATAGTGTTTGTGGCTAATCTTTGTTTTGAGTTTTCTCTTGTTCACATCCACTATTTGTACACATACTTGTGCAGTGGTTTCATTAATTCTTTTGTTGCTGGGAATTGATATTTGTCATAAGATTTAGAATACTTATATAATGAATTAACTAATGTGAAATTGTTCCATATTATTTTGCAACACGCAGACCTGTATATTGATGCAGAAAAGAAAAACTACAAAGATTTGGAGTTCAGAAGGTAATAATCTTACTATTTTTGTTGCAAAAAAACCTCTACTGCTATAAAACAGTACATGCGTGTTGGCTTTGCTTAAGTATATACATTATGTAAAGTTTCATTAGGAAACTTCTTACAAATGTCAACAACAGTTGCAATCAATAAAACAGACAGAAAACACAATCTTGTGATAAAAATCAAAGCCCTGACAATGATTTTAAATAAGGCCATGTTAGAGGACACATGGAAAATGGTGTGGTGAAAAATATTTATTGAACTAATGTTTGGTTGTAACATGCAGTAGGTATGAATAAACTAAATGTCTGGAAATAAAATGAGAAAATCCTGTCTTAGGTGTAACATTGTAGCTATTGGTATTGTAAAACCTTTGCCCTCATGGTTTAAAATAAACATGCTAGACTATCATAATTTGTTAGTCCAATGACATCAAGATGTGATCCTTTTCTGCAAAGTAGAAAAAGTTGATAAAACATTGTACCAGGTAAGTATTACTATGGTATAATTCATTTAGGTATAATTTTTTGACTGTTGTTGGAGGACTTGCTGCCCATGAAACCAGAAATTCAGTATCAAGGGTAAGTGCAAGTTATGAGAAATATTACAATGAATTATAATTCTAGTTATTAATACAAATGTCTACCTTTGGGCAGAGACAGCAAAGACTAATGATAATAGAAAGAATTAAGTGTTTTAACTCAGACAATGACTGACTTATATAGGCTGGTAAATCTGGCAAACCTCAAATGATTTCAGACAGTGATTTGGATTGGAATTATTTGACATACAATTATTGTTATTGCCTATCATTGCTGGCATAAGCACCCTATTGGTGGCAAACTTCCCTGTGCTCGGTAATCAGCTAACTAGTTAACTCCTTTGTAACTGCATGGTTCTTTTTTGAGTATGAGACTGACTGGTATTTTATTCTTGTTTTAAAGTTGACCATTAGAGGTAGGCATGTTCCTAAAGCTTGTAAACTCAGAAAAGTTTTCTGAGTCCCTGATTGGAATCAAACCTTTAACCTTCTGACTGCCATTGAGATGCTCTATTACAATTGACCCCCACACCAAATTGTCAGAGCATCTCATTACCAATCAATGGGTTACAGTTTGATTCTGGTAGGCTCAGAAAATTTCCATTTCCATTTAGGCAAACCTCAAAGGCATCAAAGGTGATTTTAAAGGTGATGGTATGCAGACCGGTGGATTACTGATTGTGAGTGCTGGTGGAGAGAAGGTTCTGTTTAGCCACAAACAGAAATCACCTGGAGATCATGTTTGCAATGATGTTATTCTAGAAGTCCTTGGCCTAAAGTCAGAGGAAAAGGCTAATTGTGGTGAACAACAAGCTACTGGAGGAAGTGAGAATGAAGCTAAACAATGAGACTATCAAGGTAAATATTGTTTTTTGTGATATGTAGAATAATAATTTTGTCATGACTCGAAGTTCATTTACAGTAAAGTGACCTTTAGGCAGTCAAGATTGCAATAAAAAAAAAAAAAGAAATTTAACTGATTGTTTACCAATGGGTCTCCCTTTCACAAGTAAAATTATCTGGCATTAGCCAGAGTAAAATAATAATAAAAGGAGCTGTTCTGCAGCAATTTGGTAAAATAATACAGTTAATCCAGTCTCTGTATGCAGACTGTAAAACTTCAATAAAATGATAACTTTAATGAAATGAGGCCAAATTGTAGCAGTTTAAAGATTTAGTTATACAACTAGTTTGAACTTTAATCAATGGACCTTTTCATTAATAAATCTCAAATTCATTAATTCATTAGTAAAATGCAAAGGAAATCACAACCAGGATGATGTTTGGGTATCTGAGGAAGAAATTACATAAATTAAGCCAACTTTCACCTCAATTTTCTCCTCGAATATTGATTCTTCTGAGATGTAATATGATATACTGGAAAGTTGTTTCATCAGATATCAAAATCCTTGAAGTTAAAGCTCAGCTGTCACCTTGATTTTCAACAAACTACTTGGTGTTTGGATATCATGATGAAACACTCTTCGTGTATGATAATACTGGTATTACATCCAACATCTAATGCCTTGCCTTCATTCTTATGAATTCTGTTAAAAACACTAGTGTGTAGCCATTCAATTACACTACAGTAATATGAATAAATCTATATCTGATTCAGTATACATGTGTGTATACATGTATAAACCATTGACAAAATAAATTTCAATTTTCTTGTTGCTATGCTAAGTTTATGACAATTTGTATTGAGTATGATGCTATTAAAACATTGTTGTGAAACTTAACTTTATTTTTTTAGGTCTCATTGCTGTTCTTGAAAATGTAATCCAACTTTTTTAATGGCCTGTAAATTATGGTTGGTGTATTTAGTTAGGGTTTCACATTTTATGACATTTGTATGATACTACTGTGCAAAAAAATTATTAACACGGTAGTTGATGTATTTATTTGTCATGTGTAAACTAACTAAAATCATATACTGTAAGAACTCATCAGGTAATATATGGATATCAACACAAAATTGTTTCGTTGCTAGACTGTCTTTTTCAATTCTGCATGAATTGTTTGTGCAGATCATACATGTAAACAGATTTCAACTCTAACTTAGAATGCAATTGACTGATTTTGTTTTTTAAAAGAGAAAAAGTGATTAACTCTTTAATGACTGGATTTTTTTTGTTTTTTTTGTTCTTTCTTTCTTATTGTTTGTTCTTTTGTATGACATGTTGTAGTATGCAACATTGTCAGTAGCTCAAGGGTTAAATGGCTACCTGAAGAGTTGAAACCATGATGTAAGGTTATAAAAAAGTAAAAGGGTTGGGGAACCGCATAAATTTAATCATAAAACTCCTGTTTTAAGCAAAGACACCTCATCGAAGAGAACTAGTTAGAGAACTACCAAAACTTTGAAATCCTAAAACTCACATTTTGAGCAAAGAACATTCATTACAGTGAAACTGTTTAAAAAAAAAAAAAAACAGTTTGAAACATTTCACTCCAAAGGCCCTGGGTCAAAATGTTCGTTTTATTGTTTTAAAATTTTGGCAGTCCCTAACCCTTTTGGTTTCATGTACTTCATTAAATCCTGCCTACACAGTACTCTACTTTCATGTCATTAACTTTTTCCTGTCCAAGGACTCTCCCTTCGACGAGTGAAATCGTCTGGCATTAGACAGAGTTAAATACTAAAGTCTCCATAGGTTACCGAGAACCCATATGGACTAGACGTAGTTAAGAGAGTTACCTTTTTAATTCTGAGTACTTTCCTGTGGTTGCATACATTTTCTGAGGTTTTGAGTTAGGTTCATGATTATGTACTGTCAGTCAAAACTCCAAGGCCCCCTACATGTATAACAAAAATAAAATAAACCACTTTCATAACATTACTCCCACCTGTATGGTCCAGTATTGTGCACGTTACATGTTTGGACATTTATTAAAAGTAACGAAATACTGGGGCAGTGCAAAGAAATTGGTCAACTATAGGACCTATCAACCAAGCCCAGACCCTTGTGAGAAATTAATTATTGAAACTAATTTGAATCTAATGAGATTATCCAAAAATAACAAAGGCTTGAGTCTTGTGAGTCAGCTGTTTGTCACCCATTACTCAGGGGAATATGTGCTTCTGAAAAGATAACTTTCAACTTGCCATGTCTGGTAACAAATAACTTGCTTCGGAATATCAGAGGAATTAAATATACACAATCTATCGGCAAGAAAAAAGGTTGATTGAGAGAAAAAAACAAGTACCTCTATGTCCTTTGATAAAAATTCCTAGTAAATTATGTGGGAGAAAATCATGGTCCTAGTTCGCACACCCTTCCTTTCGAAGTCAATTGATCGGCAGTAGCATGATCCCTGTCAGGTCGAAGACTTCATTACTTTTTAAGTTTTATTCATAAAGTGTAAAGGATTTATAAATGTTTGAGCAGTTCGTCTCAGTTGAATGGCAAAACATCAGCGGTTTTCATTCCAATTTCAAAACTAATTTGGGAACGTCATACAAATGTAAGTTGTTTTGTCTTCCGAAATGGGACGGATTTTTTGTGAACAGGAAGTCAAAACCAATCACGCGGCGTCTTTGGGCGTTCATAAGTGGCTATTGCCCATTTTAGGAAATGAAAACCACGAAAAGGAAATAAACACCGCCCTTGGACGGTGATAGGTAGTCCAGTGAAAAGTATCAATTACACATAATGATATAGTTCTAACTTGATCTGACGGAGATCAGCAAGTTCGAGCGTGTGTTTTTTTTCAGTACTCCGTTGCTCTAATAAATTGATTTGGCCATCAAGATGAGCGAGACAGAGGAATTAGCTAAAAAACTCGCTAGACGAAATCAGATCAATGAAGGAGAAGAAGTTGAACCAATCGAGAGTCGAGCGAACTCTGTGTTTAACCCATACACAGAATTCAAGGAGTTCTCGAGAAAACAGATTAAAGAATTTGAGAAGATGTTTAAAACGTAAGTGTAACAATAATAGTTCCTTCTCTGTTTTTCGCAGTAATTTTTGTTTGTTTACCAGAGATTGTTTTGTCCTGCTGTATGTAAATCCACTCGGATTTAGACGCGCAAGGGAGATGACATGATTAAATCTCATGGACGTAGTCGAAAGAAATGTAGGCAGACTAGCGAGTGCAGTATGCTCGCTACAAAACATTGTATTTACTAAACGACAACTGCTTCATGCTAACTTGTGAACCCTAAACAAGGAAATGCTTGTGTTATGTCTGAAAGGCTTCAAAGTTTGCTAGTGTTTTCGAGTTGTCGGTTTTTCTCCGTTACTCAAAACTTGTCAACCAATCCAACGGCATAATTTCACCCTCAATAAGAAAATTGAGGTGGCTTGCTGTCAGCAGATCATTTGATCTATACACTCATAAATCATTGACAGCAGATTTTCTATTTAATTATTAACACAGAGGGAATGAAGACTAGAAATAATTTGTGGTTGGTTGTGTTTAGTTGGATGTCAAGTTTTCTTTCGAGCCTAAACAAGTATGATGGTTGTGGAAAAGAGATCTTGCAAATAACTTTCTGGAGCAAAATGTTCAGGAAGCCATACCAGGCCCGATGGATATTTGTAAATAATTATGCAATCAGGAAGTGTTATGGTCTGTTTTGAAGGATTTCCCCCCTGGGGAGATATGGGGCTAAAAACTGGTTGGTAACTCAGATATCAGAGATGGTTCAGTGCAAGTCTTTCAATAATATTTTACTACATTTCCTGTCATTTTACTTTTAACATTGGATAGTTTGAAGCAGTGGTATTAGCTGTGTAACCTGTCAGTCTTACTCAGATTGTGCATTTAAAGTGTCGACCAACTTTCTGCATATTTAAGGGAATGTGTTGGTATTCAACGAAGATGATTTGTAGTGATATTGAGGAAATTTTCCACTGGTTTTCATAGTCACAATTATTATGGTATAACCATACATGGAATCCTTGGTTAAATTTCATGTCATCATCATAAATTAAAGAGAATGGTCTGGAAACTTGGCAAACTTTACAGTGATGGATAAATAAGAGGGTGTAAATTTAACTATGTATTGAAAGGGGCCCTGACTATGTGCAAATGTTTTGTCTTAAGACAATGAATATTTAAATGATAGAGTTGAGTGATTGAGCCCACACAATTCTATTGGCTGACTGCCTCAATATTCAAGACTACTTCTATGTTTTGCCACTGTGACATTGTGGAAATTTGCATAAACGCAATTAACAATAAACACAAACATAGAGCAAGGACTTTTATCTAGTTTCCAGACCTTATTTCTAGAATGAGTTTGTTGCCATGCAGCATACACTGCTTTAACCCATTAATTTCTAAGATGGCCAAAACCAGCCCTTTGATAAGATATTTTCCACTGTCCAACATCAGACAATATTAAGTGTGAAAGGCAAACCCCTCAGGTGACAATGGTTTTACTCATTCCCAACCTAGGCTTCTCTCCTTGATGAGTAAAATCATCTGCTGTTAGACAAGTAAAACACAGAGATCTTCATGTTTTGAAAACAAACCATGGGGATAGCAAAGCATTTACAGACCTATTTGCCAATCTGTCTTCCTAACCCATTAATATCAGACAACCAAAAATATATATTTGATTATTTTATTCTGTCTAAACATAGACAATTCTACTTGTCAAAAGGAGAGCCCTAGCGTGACAATAGGTTGATGCTGGTACCTTCATTCCCATCACATAATTGTCTGGAAAGTTGTCAAAGCTTTAGACCAATGAATGCCTTGGACCAAGAAGCAGTACTCGGATCCAGGTTATCATCCACCAGTTAACAGGGAAACTTAAATAGCCTAGCTAAACAGAATACCAATGGAAGTTCTCGCACATCCAAGATAAGATGACAAAAGAAAGAATTTTGGTCTTTTAAGACTCTAACTGGACTTGTTTGTTCAAAAGGCAGTTGGCATTATGGTGGATTAGTGACAATCATTTTTCATCAACAGTTTCTGAAGATACTGTTATCTAATATTTAAAAACCAGGCTTATCATATATAAAACACAAGCCTACAGCTGAGTATCTTAGATCCACACATCTACAAGTTTTTTAAATGACTTCTAAAATGAACCCCTTTATATGCTAATTGATGAAGAAAGTTTGGCAAATAAAGTTCTCGGAGCTGCAATAATTTGATGAGAAAAGTGTGCAAGATCTATATCAGATATATAGATCCATTATGGTTATCTTTTTCCTTTGAGTTTTTCTCATGAATTATTAATGAGTTTTAGAAGGGCATTTGAAGTTTTCTTTACCAGAGTGTGGCAGAAGATAGATTCTAAGTTTTACATTTAGGATTTACATTATTTTAGGAAAGAATTATACCGTTAGGTTTCTTAAAGAAGTTTGATAAAAACAGATTACATATACAAGTTGTACACTATACAACTCAACATGATCATTGCAGATGTGATTTATTACAGTCTATTGTTTAATGGCCAACAGAATTACCTTATGCTTATTATACAATTTAGATATGATGTTAATAATGACAAATACTTGGATATGATGGAGATGAAGTTAATGATGGAGAAACTTGGTGCCCCTCAGACACATGTCGGCCTGAAGAACATGATTGCAGAAATTGATGAAGATAATGATGGCCAAGTCAGTTATCGGGAGGTTGGTAAAAGTCTCTTCTATAGTATTTTCTTTCAAGTCCATTTTTCTAAGCTTTTGCCCTTCTGAGTGAAGACTTCATCAGAGCTGGTAAAAAAATGGTAAATGTACTCATGATGACAAGGTTACCTTGTGTTTTGAGGAGGCCCCCTTGGGTAATTTTTTATAGCAGTCGGGTAACTAAATATGGCTGGGAACACATGCATAGATAGCCACAGCACCATCCACATCAGTACAAATGTGAAATTTTTGGATGTTTGCTTCCGTGAATTCCTTTTAAACTTTGTAATTAAAGCAAACAGAGTAAGCTCAACAACATAACTAATTTTCAAAATATTTCATAAGACAGAATTTTTTAAAACCCACCAAGTTTATTGCAAAAAATATACTTCGACAACCTACTCTGATATTTTGATATTTTATTCTTTAGTGGAATATCTAACCTAGTACTAATTTTCAGAAAAAATTCACTGAAAAAATCCTCAGATAATGGGTCTTAGATTTTATTACTGTGAAAATATCCCGATGTTTTAACTCTGTTACCAGTTTAACAATCAAAAATTGCACAATTTGACAAATGTCTCATGTTTATCATGCTTCTTCTACAGTTAGACACACTTTGTGTCTTTATTAAATTACATTATTTTAAAGATAGAAGTGCTCACAAATGGTGACCATACTACTTACATCCTGTAAACATAGAAACTGTAGGGAGCTACCTTAAACCAACTGGTATCATTCTCATTAAAGTGCATATGAGATGTATTATTATTATTATTATTATTATTATTATTATTATTATTATTTGCAAATATTTATACAGGATAAGGTCGTCAGCACGTAAAGCACTGTTATCAATAAGGTCCTGATAAAAATCTATACAAATATACAATAATTACAGGTAAGTTGAGATTCGTTAAGACATATAAAATAGAAAACCCAAAAACTATAAAAGTTGTTCATCAGGAGCTTTCCTAAGTAAGACTCTAGATTCTATATTTTCGTGATTCAACTGAAACTGTTAAAAACCAAACTACCTAAAAAATAGAAACCACAATGGCCAAATTCCCATAAAAATATGAAAAATTTAGTTTTGAAGAAACCCTCACATGACAGAACTATTGAAATTGTGGAGATTGATACTTTACAGCTCTCCCACAACTCACTTCACTCTTGGGATATTGAGGTTTGTTTGATATGTAAATGACACAACTTTCTACGTCATACTACATAATGACTTATAGCAAAATTGACTATATTAATTTTTTAACATTATGCTATTAAGTCCCTTGAAAATTTGCTTGTTGAATGCCGAGGGATGCATACCAGCTCATCAAAAAGTTCAAGTGATTTCCATGATTAACTTGTAAGGTATACATGATTTTCTGATAAATCATTATGCACTGTGACATAGAAAGTAATCATTTATGTACCAAACAAACCTCAATATCTCAACAAAGAAGTGAGATAAGGGAGAGTTGTAATGGCTAGTCATATAAATTTCAAAACTTCCATTATGTGAGAGGTTTCTTTCAGACTAATTTTGACACTTCATGTGCCCTTTAAACATTAATTCAATCATAGTGACTTAACATTCTCCTACCTACATTATCAAGTTTTTGTTTTTTGTCATTCTTCAGTTCCTGTTGATTTTCCGGAAAGCTGCAGCTGGAGAATTAGTGGAAGATTCTGGCCTCAGTCAGCTGGCAAAGTTATCAGAGATTGATATTAGTGATGTTGGAGTAAAAGGTGCAAAAGATTTCTTCGAAGCCAAAGTACATGAGCAGACTATGAGTAATAAGTTTGAAGCTGAGATACGAGCAGAACAAGAAGAGAAAAGGCAAGCTGCAGAAGAACAGAAGAGAAGACGGGCAGAATTTAAAGCAAAACAAGCTGCTTTCAAAGCTTAATCAATCCCAAGAAAGGCCCAATTTTTACAAAAGAAGCGACAAAAGGAGTGTCAAATTGTTGACTTCTGCTAAAGAAAATGATGTTGGATTGTTTGCTATTTTTATACATATCAAAGAATTGTTTTTAAAAACATGGAAAAGAAAGCAGAAACTTGAACAGACTTCTCTGACAGAAACTCAATCATATATAAGAAAGTGTAGATAACCTTACTGTTTGTTAAGAATTTAGGGATGATTCAAGGGAAAAACCTTTTTTACTAATTTTTGGTAGTCTGTGACCTTTTATCCTGATTATCTTGTTGTACCCAGAATATTGTTTACCTCCTTTTTGTCCTACAAATTTATTTCAGATTAACTGTTGCTGAACCATTTATGAAAACAAGAAATAGCTCAAAAATTTTTATCTAATTATTACATCAGCTAAAAACGAAAAACTTATTATTTTACCATCTTTTAAAGTTCTAAACGTGTACTGCAACTCATATCCTTGTTGTATTCATTTATTCCAGTTGTGGTTGGCCAAATATGATACATTGTGACTATTTGTATTAATTTGTTGTGGTTGTAAGAGATTGCTTGGTTAAAAATTAATGTTGTTATTGGGATTGTGTGAATGCAAAGTTGCCTTTTCAGTCAATGATGATAAGTTTATTTTAAGTGAAGAGATAATTATGAACTTAAAACTAACAAGCTTTTGTTTTTGTGGGTAGCCGCTGCGCATGCGCAGCTAACCACTATGCTGTTGAAAAAGTGTCTGAGTGTCTGTATCCTCGGTGATAGTTGGATATACGAACGATGACGAACAATACCGTTTTGTGCGTTCGTCGCTACTTCCGGAAAATATCGTAAGTTGTTTTGCCAAGATTTCTCATTTCATTCGATCGATTGATTCCGAACGATCTGCTTTTGGCAAATTTCGTTAAGTCAAGGTAAGATGATTTAAAGGTTGAAGTATGAACTATCAAAGAAACTTTGAAATTATGTTCTGCTTTTTTAAAAAGGTAAACGACATGCAATGTTTTTAACGACCGTGGATAGCCAGATCGGCATATTGAATTTTCAATGATGCGGTTAAGCTGATAATATTTCTGGTCATTCTTAACATGTATGAACGAAATTAGCACCAGAACAGCTATAGCCAGTCAAATTACCACCAAAATATAGCCAGTGAAAAATACTACAATTGTACTAAGTGCTATAAAGTTTCGGACCACTGTGAAACTTGCACCATATTCAACACTACGTTTACACACGTCACAGAATAGGAATCTGGTTTCTATTCGGTGACCACGTTCAGCATCACAT
>JBAHVQ010000539.1:406918-419539 GCA_036872915.1 Nanipora kamurai | reverse complement strand
CTATAACAATCACAACGCTTAATTAAGCGCAGTTCATTTCGGCTACCCACATGTACGCTCTGCGTACCTATTTTTATTTGTTGTTCAGTTTTACCATTCACAATAATGAAACTTGAAATTTGTCTATATTATTAAAATTTAAGACACATCTTATGTTTGACCCTTATGCCCGTGCACGGGCCGTTTTACTCATTGAGGGGGAAACACTTGCAAAAGGGTTAAATTTAATGGTGCAAGTTTTGTACAAGACATCTTTGAGTAGTTCTGTTAGATTTCATGAAAAGGTATGTTCTAGGAGACTCAATGAGACAATGCTTAAACCAGTACCAGCTGACAAATTTAGGAAATTATACAAGATGAAACACATTTTAAAAACAATATCAAGATCTTAAAAACTCAAAATTTGAGACAACAATCATCAAGGTGAGAATAATTAAGAATAAATTTTTATTCTTGTCAAGATATTGACTCAAATTTTGTGTTTACTTTTACACAAACTTGCATACTCTTCTCCCATGCTCTGGCTACCACCTTCCAAAAACTTTACAAATGATTTCAAAGGGCAAAGTTTTCCAAACTTTAGTGAATCTTTACAGATCCTGATCCTTTGGGTATAGTCTCTACCGTTATAGAGAACACGCACAAAATGTTTCTCCAACTCATCACCCTTAAGTTTGGTGGCGAGAAGTCCTCCAGCCTCCCACAACTCGAATACAATTCTTGAAGTATATGGCACCCACTCATTTGGAAAAATTCCCAGGGCTACCAACACTGGTATAACAGTAGTGTCATGGGTAGCATAAAGGACAAACTTGCTGTGTTCATCTTCAGAAACCTCAAGGACCATTCTTTGAAACACTTTAGATAGTAGTGGATGAGAAAGTATCATTGCAGGAGGGGTGTAGTTTGCAGTAAATGCCCAGTCAGAGGCTCTCAGGGATTCTGCTTTGATTTTGTCATCAACACATCCATTTGGGCCACAGATTGGTGAGTGGTTGTGACAGTGGTGTGTAACAATCAAATCACACAACCTACGATATATGGAGAAAGAAAATTAAAAACAGCGACAGATTCCCAGGCAAAAAACTTCGCCGAATGATTAAACTGTATATCACCCCAAAATTTCTTTTTACTCCAGAAAATTCACAAACTACCCAAAGAAATATTTTGTTTATTTTAGTCTATATTCTCCAAAGCCATGAAGAAACACTGCCATTTTGATACACAACTGAGCTTGTGATGAGAATGGGTCTATACCTACTTACAGTAGATGTCAGAAACTAATTAACATAGCAGTCATTCTTTGAAAGTGGCCATGTAAATTAGTTTGTGACATCTATGTAGTAATAGACCAATAATTTTATTCTGCTCACAAGCTTGGTTATGTACCAAAAAGGCAGTGTTTTTTCATGACTTTGACAGGCCATAAAGTGCCTGGGTTTGAGGAAAATAACAAAATATTTCTCTGAATGTGTGAAAATTTTGGGGTGATATGCATGTTAATCATTACCCTGTGCCGGCCTTAGGGGTATGCAAACTGTGCAGTTGCACAGGGCCTGCAATGTGTGGAGGGGTAAAAATTTGTTAAAGTGAAAAGAATTTGAGTGTACCCTTTGGCATGCTAGAACAGGAAATAAAATTACTGGTAATTATATCAATGTGTATCCATTTTGGTGCTCCATAGGATCAAGATCTCTTATGATACTTTAAATATTTGATAATAATAAAGTAATAGTAAGTAGTAATAACAGTAAAGGGTGTTGGTCCGTTGGTATTCTGTTACAGGTGCACTTGTATAGTTAAATTTTACTTGTTATACTTGTTAACAATCTACTAAAATAAAATAATTAGCATTGAAAAACAATTTGACTTGTGTTATGGGGGGCCCCGAATGGTATACTCTGCACAGGGCCTGAAATATCCTAAGGCTGGTGCTGCATTACCCAATTACAATAAGACCAAAAAACATATCATCTTAGCACAAAGTGAGATGTCAAGGAATGCTCAACAAAAGTACAGTTTGGTCTTCAGGCACAAGAAGATTTTGATGTTGAGCAAGCAACATTTCCTACTTACTTGCCCAATGAGAGAAACTAATGAATGTACAAGGAAAGATATTGTGCTGCTTTTGGTCTTGACAGGGCTAAAAATAGGGTGTATCTAAGCTTGCCCTTTAAGCAAGAAACTTAAAGATTTTGTTAGCCTGTTGTGAGACACTTGACTGTGTACTTGTGCAGAAATCTTTCAGTGCACAGATGATTTGTCTGGACCTTTGAAAATAAACTTTAAGCATTTAGTCTCTCATGAGTTAATGTGGACTAGAAGGTAACAAGAGCCTGTCATTTGATATGTCTGACCAACTTTCACATCTTTATTGTTTGTTATAAAAATCTTAAATTTATGGAAATAACTTCTGTTTGTGGTTTTTAGATGATGTCTCTTAATTAACTATTTTCTAGACAAGGCCCAAAGCAAGTTTAGCCCATTAAGATACAAGGGCGCACTGGTATTTTACCCTGACTAATGCCAGACAATTTTCCTCATCACAGGGAATAGCCCTGGGTGTTAAAGGGTGAAATTCTGTTCCATAATCTTGGGGGGAAAAAGCAAGAAAAAACTATCTGCAGTTGTGTGGTAGCAGAGAACACTTACTTTGTGATAGGTGGTAGTTTGTTCCTTGTTATATTAAACAAATAAGAAAAAGTCTGCATGAGTGGTTCAATTGCCAATGAATCACTGCGGTAATTTCCTGTTTGTCTACTTCTCTTGATCACCTGCCGCAATCCTGGGCAAGGCTGAACCTTACCATTTTCATCTTCTCGGAACATGCCAAGTTTATCTGGAGATACTTGTATGTTCACTGGAGGAAAAGTGTCTACAATGTTTGAAAATAACATTTTAACTTTATTTTAATATGCAATTACATTAATCCTTTAATGAACAGGGCCCCTCCAAGAGATGAGCCCTGCTCACTGAACTTTAAGGATTAATCTACTGGTTGTGTTCTTTCTTTCAAAACAACTGTATACACCAAAGTTTGTGTTTGCCTTTGGGTGTCATTAATGCTCGACGCATCATTACTAAGTGCTTAGCAGGGGTCAAATAGGCTAACACCTTGACCAAGTTTTGTGTCAAGTCTCCCAAAACAAAGGCCTTAATGGGAGGACCATACTGACCTCCCCTAGCACTTTGTGACACCAGAAATAGCAATGTCAAGATAGGGTTGATAAATTCACATTTAACCTACCCTGCTGAAGTCAACCGAAAAAGTTGACTCGAGTAGGATTTGAACTCACACCTTCTGGAATCTGGTCCACCGCTCTACCTGTTTAGCTATAGAGTCAGCTATAGCTCAACAGGTAGCTAGCTCAAGCGAGCTATAGTTCAACAGGTGGAGCAGCAGACCAGATTCCCGAATGTCCAAGTTCAAATCCTGCTTGAGTCAACTTTTTCAGTTGACTTCAGCAGTGTAGGTTAAATGTGAATTTATCGTAACTTTCATATTACCCTGAGGATGATTCTGAAAAAGATAGGGTTGATTACATTAATCCTGGCAGAAGAACTTAAGTTTGACTTCTAGACCACCAAAAATTTTTATTATATTTTGTGGCCTTATGTTTAATGGGGTTAAATGGAATTTAAGCAAAGTTAACTGCAGATGTACTTAACCAGTGGTACATTAAAGTGTAGTGTGCTCCAACACCATGGGATATCCCAAGGATGCACACATTTAACTAATTCAGAAAGATGTCACATTGTCTCCCTTGCATTGCTGTTGGTTACTTTGCTACTTGTACCTATTGTCAAGAGTCTGCTATTGCAGCCTGGTTGCTCACTTGCATTCCCCTTTGTCCCCTAACTCCACCTATTAAAGGTGAGTAACCTAATGTAGACTAGTGCTATATACAATTGAATAATTTATATAATTACATAGACAGGAGGCCTGCCTTCAGTTGGCACATTGTCATGGTGACCTGTTACTGCTTCTAGTGTTATACTGATTCTGGGACTGCATATTGTTTGCTCTGTTGTTCAGCCTAATTGCTTGCTTAGTTCCTCAGCTCTATTGCCTATGCCACCTTTGACACCTACCTCCAAACAATTACAACAGCTATCTGATGATTAACCGTTAGAATGATAGAAAAGAATAAAAAATACCTGGAGATTTTACTTTTTGATAAACTGTCTGAAGCATCCCAGCAAGAAATGCAGCAGCACTTTGCTGTGTTCTTTCAAAAGGAGTGGCATACACCAACATCTCTCTCTCCTCAACACTTGCCAGTGAAATATCCAGCTTCTGTCCATAAGCACTATAAATATGCTCTCCAAGGTAGAAATGCTGTAGAAATCCTTTGGATGTAAGCTGGCCAGATTTACATACCACTGCTTCATTAAATGACAAATCTTCTGTAATGTGGTCACCATCCCTCCTAATTAGAGTCTTTTTAAATATTTTTGCCATGTTCTTCAGTTGGTTAAGTTTTCCTAAATCACGACCATTTCTTGACGTTAATTGACAGTTAAAATAATGAGAAGTTGCAGTAGGAAGATTGACAACAGATGATCGATCACCATGCCTGACAACAACTTGTACTTGTTTCAGGTTAAACTGAGCATATTCCATAGGTTCATGGTGCTCATTTCCAAGAACTGGGCCTGGTGGATTGCAATATCGTAAAAGACGTTTTCTTAATCTTGATATCACATTGTTGTACCTGTGAGAAGCCTGGTATCTGTAAACTAAAGGTTTTACAACATAAATATTAACATAATGCATATTAGACCAGAATTAGGACTCAGTCATTATTAATTTTTGGAGGGGGTGGGGGTAAATAATTCCTTTGAAAGATAAAATAACCTTTGACCCCGTTTCAAGGCCTAACAATTTCAAGTTACCCCCCAGAAAATGACTTTTATTCTTTGTGCCCCCAAAAAAGCAGTGTGTGTTATTTATTAGTAAAAAGCATACTGTAGTATACTATAGTCTATAGCTGATGTTGATACTGACCGGTGTTAATTGTACCATAAATGAAAATGCATGAATAATGAAATTTATTGCGGAATATTCTTAAGTACTCAGGTCCTATTAAAAAGAGAACATAAATGATAAATGTACTTACTTATTATGGTCGCCACCACAAACACGGCTGCCCAAACAGCAAAGTACAATTTTTTCCTTCCAGATCCTCTAGTCAGCCGGAGAATTTTTACCCATGCTGTACGAATTGTACATTCGTTTTGAGTGCTAGCCATGTCTTTCCTGGAATTCTTTTGATTCACTGAAACAATTCAAGAAATGTCGCCATTTATGCCTCCAATATAACCGCCATCTTTGCATTGTTTTGTTGCGCAACTGGTCCCTAGCGATTATCATAATGATTTTAAAATGGTGGCTCAAACTCTATAAAATACTATAATATTAAAATAAATGTAAGCGGGTAATTTGTTGTGTTAAGAAAGAAGAATAGCCAAACATTCAAAAGAATTATTAAACTCATCAACTAATTCAAGATGTCCATTAATGGTTTATATCCATATTTATATGCACTCAACCTAAAAATTCTTCTTGAGAAAATAGAAATAACGAAGAAATTTATACCTTATACCTTCAACAATAGTTTTTAGCTTCGTATCCCCGTCACCTTTTCATTTTCCAAGAAAAGCCAGGAATGACATACCGGGCGGAAAGGAAACGTCTTCAACTTTCTGCATTCTATAAACTTTTCGCGCCAAATCATGCCTATCTTTCATTGGCCGAAAAGAACAATAGGATATTATCGTCATGACCAGCAGCCATAACTTATTCAAATCGACAATCAAATTTTCAATTAATAGCTTTTTTTTCGATTTAGGTGGTTCCATACCTTTGAACGTTTTTTTTTGTTAAATTGAAAAATATTTTTTTAAATTTCTTTTTTTTCTCCCATCAATTTCTTGAAGCAAATTTATTTTGTTGTGGAATTGACACCCAAAGACATTCGCAGAACTACTTAGAAAGAACATTAAAACAAAGACATCCATGTACAAAAATAGACTGAGAACGATAACAAAATAGGAAGTTCGAGTGGTTGCCATAGCCACAATATATTTGCAAAACGAATACCTAAAGCTAATCCTAACTCTAACACAAACTTTCCCTGAAAAACTAACTCCTTTCCGAAAACATTTCCTTTTAAATTAGGCCAGCCAACCGTGCTCGCCATAACTAGCACACAGTACAGTTCATACAGCGAAGCCTCGCACTAGGCAAGCGAAAAACATATGCTTTCACGGTTTGATCCTTTGGGAACCACTTTTTTTTTGATAGGTCCCCTGCTTGAAATCCGAGATAGCTACATGAAATTGAAAAATTTGAGAATTACCTCAGAAGGCGACCTTTCAAGTATGTGCACGGAGTATACACGACAGAAGACTCAAAGTACTCAACGAGGTAAAGTAAGGGGGGGGCATCAATAGGCACATGGAAAAGAGATTTAAAAATAATGGGAAGAACTCACCCCTTATTGGTGTGGAGTAATCACTCAAAGGTAGCTAATCATTCTTACCTTGTTTTCCTGGTAACCTGCTTTTATGGCCCTGAAACATTTTACACGGGCAGTGAATGCGAGAAATGTTAGAACATGAATAATTAGAGATGCAGAATGCTAAACACAAACTTCGGTTCATGTAGGAGCTTGGTATATATCAGACGACCAGCAAACATTCGTCAAGCCCATGATCTCAGAAAAACGGTCTCTGAGCCCTAGACGCCCAGAGAGCTCGCGTCAATAGTTAGAGCGTCTCAGTGGTCACCAGAAGGTTGCTGGTTCGATTCTCGTCTAGGGCTCCGAAACCGTTTTTCTGAGATAACGAGTTTTATGAACCTTCGCTGGTAATCTAAATTAACGAGTTCAATTCACCCCGTTAATTTACGTTCTTAGTGATAATTGACGAAGACAAAACCTTGAAACATCTTCAGATTTTTGACGTTTATTTAACAATAAAAGTGATCCAGTTGTTGACTACAACACTTATATGTCTACACAACTATCCTCGCTCCGAAAACAGAAGACTAGGTCTGCTACACAATGCGATTATCTTTCAAGAAAGTAGCTTTCACTTTTAACATATTGAATATGAACGATTGAATGGTGGAAGAACAGGTTTATGCATGATCTGCTCTTAATGCGTGACTCAAGTGCAACAACTGACTAAACAAAATTTTACCAGTGCAAGAATACTAGCTATTACAAAAGTCTAATCTACAAATAAATTGTGAGTATATAATAAGTGATTAAATAACTGTAACGGACTAGATCTTCGAAATTATATCACAAAAGTTATGTTACTGGTACGTATTGTGGCCTTCGAGAACTTGTAAAATCTTGAGCAAACTCAATTCATCGAAGTGGATCAAAAAATAAATTTGTGGCGCAACACGAAAAGAAAATTTTTTGATAATGGTTTAACAGCATTAAGTTTCAAGGGGTTAAACTGCTCATTTTTTAGTCTTGGAAACTCTCGTCGCAAGGAAAATTCGTTCTTTCCTGCGTTAGACAGACTTCCAAAGGCTTCATATTGGAAAGTCAAAAAACCAAAAGGGAAAGTATTTCAAAATAAACACACAAAAGTCGGATAAGTTTGCATAGATAAAATATCCAAAAGCAAAGAACGAAATAGGAAATTAACGTTTTAAGTTTAGTCTACTTGAGCAACCTTATCAAGAATATCGTACATCAGAGAATACGAACGATAACAAGAAGGTTCAGATCAAGCAATGTAAGCGTCATCCCACTCCAGGTTCATCTTGTCGTTTTTTGCCTTCGGTGTAGGCTCACCATCTTCGGCATCGTTCTTTTCCTGGAAATCAATCTCATCGAATTTCTCCAGAGGATTCATCGTAACGTTCATCACAGCTGTTTTATCGGCAACGACTTCTGCTTCGTTTTGAGGAACATCTGTGTATACGACACTAGGGTCACCGCTGGAAAACGAAAAAGTTTCGTAGAAATTATTGCGAAACTACGTTAATTGTTTCTACTTTTAATTCCGGACTTGGTGACGATTTTGAAGAAACTCGGAAACTCAGAAACTCGGAAAACGTCAGTCCTAATTTCTCAAGAAATTTGTTTCTAGAACACTTTAAAACACTGTAAAATCTTTTAGGAAATTTGCAACGAAGTTTTCCACGTTTACAGCGCAATTAATTTAAAATGCAAATAATTAAAAGTGCAATAATGTTAGAAACTCCAAGATAGAATCCTAGTCGTCGGAACTGGAGTCAGACACTGCAATTATTATACATATTGTACATAGTCAACGGATCGCGAATCTCGGAAAAAAAATGGGTAGGGGTATTATGGGATACCTTTGCAAGCAAAATTCTCAGCAGGTGAACTTACGTAGCACGACGGTTGAGAAAGGAATGACAGTTAAAACTTTCAATACTGAAGGCCAACGTTTCTACATATTTAAAAAGCATGAAACAGCCTGATTATGCTCCATCTGATCTATGCAAAGAGATATATTGACCATTTTCACAACGTCTTAACAACAATATACCAGCAAGAACGCAAAGTTTTACTCACCTCCGGTATCCCATAACACAAAGTACGCATGTATTTCTTGAGTTTTGCGATCCATGTATTAATTAATTACTACCTGTACTGTACGTTATCGTACACAACCCGCAGGCTAACCTACCTCCGCAAGCGGATGATCACAACAAGAATTACGAAGACAAATAAACAGGAGCATGCAATGACAACTCCAACCAAAACACCAACAGATTTCTCGGCATGTTCAGCCACAATCTCCTTCTCCATCTCGACACCTGGCATGGAATCTTTTCCCGGTCGGTTAATAGCTTGCATGTCAAAGTGTGGTTTGATGCCAGGACGCACGGTTGTCAAATTTGTCTCCAATATATTGCTCACGAACCGCTGGTTCATATCAGAAACGGAAAACTAGGATCCAAAATATAAAAAATATCGAGTTTTTCGATTTTCGAGACTGGAATGAACTGAGACACCAGTTCTTACAAACCCAGTGTGTACAAAGAGAAGTTAGTTCGTGCAAATGCATTATTAGGGGATAAAAAACTAATGAAAGAAGAGATTAACGAAGTTTGTGCAAGAGAGAAAAGGGTGGACGGATAGGTGGGTGGATGGATGGAATGAATAAATGTAGATAGGATTAAAAGATGGCAGGATGGAGGAGAGATGGGATAGAAAGAAAGAAGCAAACCAAAAATGCAAATCAAAAATCTGTTTTAAGTTCAAAGATGGACTGACAGAAAGAATCTGGATGGATAAATAGACGGTGAAATCAGCATGCAAATCTAGTAAAAACAAAAACACACAGTACAAGGTGGAAACACATTGACAAGTATTCTAGGTAAAAAGACCAAGAAAAGACGAGGGAACTACACTAAAAAACAATAAACAAACAATATCCTACTTTAAATGTATGACGGATGCCTTCAGCAGGTGCCAAATGTATATACACCATCTCTCGCAATATACTTTGGTATTGTTCAATGGTAGCCAAACCATGAATAGTTACACCTTTTCCATCCGGAAGCTGCCGTTTTTTAAGGTTGTACAGTTGAAGGAGAGGACCAGGGTACACCAGCGACTCGTCGGTGGTCAAAGCTGGTTCTACCTCAATTCGAGCGCAGTCGAGATACCTGGAACACTTCCCGGCATCAATTTTCAAACTTCTAGAAATCGGAATACCGTATTTCCGCAGTTCCGAGACATCTGTCGTCTTGGCCTTTCCACCACTCAGTTCCAGCTTCGGGTTATCTTCGGTTTCGACGACAATATCCAAGGAAAGCGTAGCCAGCGGTTGTTTATTAATTGTTGCTGAAATCTGCAATGGTCGACGGCCGACAGTAGGTGACCGTCGTGTGTTTACGTACACCAAACCACGAAGGAGTTTCTCGAACGATTCCGGCCTCCCACGGCCGTCAATCTCGATCGCTTTGTGGCTCTTTTGTTTCACTTGGAAACCATCGGGAGCTGGAATATCAATCTTGATCTTTTCTTTGCACTCGAAAACACAGTTTATAGCCTAAGACGAGAGCAATGAACGCGTTAGCTCCTAGGTACGTTAGGTGCTTGTCAGACTCTGATGTCAACCTCAGCTAAAAATTACTATCATTGTTTTTATTAATCGTGAGCGGGTAGAGTCCTTGGTATACCTGCAATTTTATTAGCTATAGCAGCGGGCTGCTTTTCACGACATTTGACTACGGTTGACGGGGCTTCCGTAAACACTCTTGACTGTTAGCATTAGTTTTTACCCCGCGTTTTCGTTTGGTTCCTTCTTTGACCTTTTCGAAAAGCTCAAAACATTTCAATGACATTGTTATAAAATATTAGTGAAAAAAATATTTTCCCTCGGTCCCCAAAACATGGCCCTTTCAGCTCTCGATTTTTGGGCCGTTATAGAGACCTGGAGTTAACAAAGCAGCTGAAAGCTCGAGACAAAAATTATCATAAACCTTTCAGTCTTTTTAGGGTGCGATTCACGTCAGGAGCTCATAACTTTTCTGAGCTAACAAGCTTGAGGAACATGCGCAATTTCGATCTACACACACCAAGCTACCAAATGCCGCACTACATCGGCCAATGTAGATAATCTTTGTCTTTAATCTGCAGTTTCTCTGGACGAAAAATACCATCAGCATTCTAGTTCACCAACATTTTCTATAAGCATGAACTATCAATCCCATAATTCCCACCTACCTCTTGACTCACAGCTTCCCCGGTGTTTAAGCTCAGTCCAGCAAGATAACCGTCAAAATAGTCACCGTACTTCTGTTCCCGCCCAAGCCAGCGGGCGCCAATCACAACTCGTTTGGCCATGTTCGTCCCATGCAGTGGCCAATCAGATTTCGTGTGAACAGTGACTATTTCCTTGGAATCGACAAACAGCCGCGCGGCGTCACAGCCATCCACGGTGATAACAACATGGTGCCACTTCACGTCAAAAATCTTTGGTTTCCAGGTAAATTGGGATTTGCAAATAGCTGTCCCGGATGATTTCTCTTGGCGATGAATGAAGACCAGTTTGTCACCTTGGGTGTACAAACCAAAATGTTTACGGTCAAGACGCTGAGGGTCTGTTGCAGCAACGATGAACTGTTTCTTATGTTGTTGTTTCATCCAAAGCCATGTTGAAAGGGTCATTTTTTCCCGGCCACTGTACTCGATGATATTATGGGGTACATCGATTGCTTTTTTGCCGTCAAACAGGTACAAGTTTTCACCTAATAAAACAACGAGACGAAGGGAAATCTGAGCAAAAAATGACGCTCGGTGACTCAGAGGGGAAGATCAGGGTTTCCGCCAGAATTTTCTTCACGGGGGGACCATAGACATGACTTGTTTCTATGAGATGATACAGCCAGCTTCGTATTTTGTAGACTTGGCCCAAGTCTCCTACTTACCACTGTGCGCTCGGGCAAGTCTACAAGTCAAAAGTTTGGCTTCATAGAGTGTAATAATGGACACTTGGATAATCTGACGATAATCAGTAGACAGTTAACACCGAATATACCGAAGATATATAACAGCAAACCGAATATAATAGCAGAAAATACCGAAAAGGAACTATTCTTCTCACATCCTATTCTTAATTTAATTATCAAGGGGAATATCCGCCGCTTTAAAATTTTTAGGAGGGAATCAATCTCCTTTATACCCACTTTGGCGGAAATCCTGAAGATTTCAAATGTAAAAATACGGATAAGGGCGATGCTGAGACTTAGCCACCAATAACAGGTAGTATTGTACCTGAACTGGAACTTGTCAAACGAGAGAGCTACTTTTGTCCTGCGTGACCAGTCAATTTATCATCGAATCGCCCGCTGTGGCGGGAGATTCAACCCCGGATACCACGCGCAAAAACCAAAACGAGGGTGTCAACAATGGAAGAATAGGAAGTGAATTTTATAATTGCATTCAACTAAATATCCCCTACCTTCAATATCATCATCAGTCAAGAGAGCAGCCATCCATTTGTGCCCATGTTTAGCAGAAGGTAACAAATCAATAGTCTTATTCACACGGCACATTTTGAAAACACCTGAAGCTTCGTACGTCTCGCGATCACACCCTTTCAGAATATGACCAGTTTGCATGGTTATACTAGCTGTGTAGTTGGCATACTGCCTGCTTTCTCCACACCCATTAAGACGGATCTGAGGTGCAAGGTGTACAAGACCTCCACAGCCTTTCAGTCGGGGGAGTTTCTCTTCCATATCTGCAAAACCTGTTAAAATATTGTGAGAAATAGGTTTTGTATAAAATAAAACATATTCCGAATAATAATGTCATCTTGAACACTCAAGATGAGTCAATGCAAGACAAAAATATTGTTGAAACTATGAGCCTCACAGTCGAAATATGTTTTGTCCGTGTTTTCATGCACAGGAAACCAGGTGTAGAAAACCAAAAGGTAGGGGTGCACCGGATTTGGAATTTTCAAATCCGGCCGGATTTGCCGGATTTGAGATAAACCCAGTGAACTCAAATAAGACTGGAACGCTAGCTCGACCTGAAAATTTGAAGCCAAGATGGCGGAAATTGAAGCCTGTCTTGTAGGTATGATCCAGGCCCCTGCGCGGAAATTCCG
>JBAHVQ010000539.1:381422-406818 GCA_036872915.1 Nanipora kamurai | reverse complement strand
CAATCCCAACTTATATAATATGGTATTCTGCCATTCTATTATTTTCTATGACACATAAAGCAAATGAAAAAGTAAAATTTTTTTGACTTTTAAATCCGGTAAATCCGGCCGGATTTAGAAAAAAATCCGGCCGGATGCCGGATTTGGAAAATTCGTCAAATCCGGTGCACCCCTACCAAAAGGGTTGAGAAACCACCAGAACTTGGATCTAGAAAAACTGATTTTCGAGCAAAGGCTATTCGTGGGAGTGAAACGTCAGTTTTTTCTGGATCTAAGTTCCGGCTGTTTCCCAACCTCTTTGGCGATTGAGATAACTCTTCAACCTTCAACCCTGGTGCCACTAAGGATGTCTCCACTTAACGTGTTACACCCATCAGTTATTAACCAGAGTATTGTCTAATGGTCCTTGAGAAATTACCGGTATTTTATACCACGCCGTTGGAAAGCTATAACCTGCTGTTGGAAAGCTAACAAGTTTCTAAGCAATGTTTTACACAGTACTGTATCTTGTGTAAATGAACTAAAAGGGTAGGCAAAAATATATTGAACACTAACATTTTCGAGCAGTAGAGCACTTTGTGACCAAACTATTGGTACCGTAAGTGAAAATATCAATGGTTTATAACTGGGGTAGCATCATGGTTTACGATTTTGATACACTATTTTGGCGACTGAAAATTGATGGTACAAAAGAAACTGATTTTTCTCTCAGAATGAATAGTTTTCCCTTCAGATAACCCATGAAGAAAACACAAAGGAAATCACAACCATGGGGCATCTTTACCAAATATACTTGTTTTTTAGCTTAAGAAACGTACAGAGTAATATTAGAAATATTTCCAAACTTTCTTTGTTAATTGGGAGGATGGGTTCGTTTTTAAAGCCATTTACAAACTCTGAGTACGTGTTTTATCTGATCTAAAACGCTCTGATTCACCTCATGTTTTATATCCAATAAAACAATCCTGCTTGTTTGTTAAATAATACACATAAATTGCCAAATTACGTTGAAAATGGTACATTTTCAGGGCATTGGAAAAATATGCTGTGGTCAGCAAATCATAAGATTCAAAACTCCATTACTCAAGAATTATTGCTTAAGTATCAATCTCAAATTTTCGACAAAGATTTACAACAAATCATGTGAAGAGAACATCTGCATAGATTTTATAGCATAGGTTGTTATGACATGGTTGAAGCAATCTAAACCTTCAGATTTCCCCTAAAAGCTTGGGATCTAGAGCATTATTAACCATTGGAAATAAATCCCTCCTCCACTTTTGATCATAAATGCCTGTTTCAATATCATTGCGTGTAACTGCTCCAAAACATTGTGATTTGCAATTCTCATTTAGATTTGTAAACAACATACCTGGGATACAATCTTTGTCCACAATAATGTTCACCATAGCACCCTCAGGTGACATTGCTCCTCCACAATCCTTTGCAGTTACAACAAACACATAGTTATCCGGAGCATCATCAGGAAGGGGCTTGTTGATGCTGATAACACCTTGTTTGCTGATATTGAATGGAATGTCAGATGTGCGGATAAAATATTCACATACTTTTCCAAAAATTTTATCTGAGTCATCATCAGTAGCTTTAACCTGAAGTGATAAATTAGGTTATGATAAATCATCAGGGGTTCATCTGCAGTGCTTTGGTTAAGCAGGAACAAAAGCTAAAAATTATCCTCACAACCTTTGAACTTTCAGTTTGTTATTTTAATCTGGCTATAATGATAGCACTGGACAATTTCATTTGCCAAACAAAGGCCTTTGACCTGAGTTGGGTAGGGCTTGTTTTCCCAGAGCAGCACCTAGTTTTTCCTTGAAAATGTAAGCTTGAAATCATATCTGCCTTGTTATATGCAGTATAAAAACAATCCATTTGCCATTCTGAAATTGCAGAGGTCTGGTAATAACCAAGTTTGCACTGCATCCTGGAACTATTCTTAGGATGCAAACAGCCCCCCTGCTCAACTTTGGAATGGCAATTGCATTGGGTGAGGGAAAGGGCTGAAAGAGGGAAATAATTTTCCCTCATACCTTAACTAATTTCCCAAATACTAGCAACTACCACCTTTCTCACACTGCTAAATATACCATCTTTCACAGGCAAAATGAGGTACTGATAGATCAAGTTGGAATGAAGATGATTTTGGTGATGATGATTGTAGTGATGATGATTAAAATAAAGACAGAACTACATTAAGTTAAACCAAATGTGCATTTAATTACCTGTACAATTTTAGCACTGATTTCTCCTTGCTTCACTCGCCCAATGTACTCCTTCTTAGTGAAGACAGGAGCATGATTGTTTTGAACTTTCTTTTTATCTGGCACAACTTTACAGTGCAAGGTAAGAGGAGGAGAATTTCTTGGTGGATCACCTTTGTCCCAAGCTTGTAAGGAAAAGACATATGAAGCAATACGGTCTGCATTAAATTTGTAAGTGGAGTATGATTTTACTGCGACTTCTCCTGTGCTTTGCTTCAACTCAGTGTAGAATGGTTGTTCACTTTCTCGGACCTGAACATTTTCTATTGTTCCAGCCACGCCAGTATCTGAGTCTTTAACTTTGATTTTAGGCCAAATTTTAACACGTCCTGTTTTCTCATGGATACGACAGTGATGTTTCACATGCTTGTTAAAGTGAGGCCGATTCTTGTCAACATTTAAAACATCAACACGAACAAGTGTCAAGGCCTCGCATTTTCCATTATCAGCCACAGCCTTGACACTGAAGCCATACGAATTGAGTTCATCGTAACTCAATTTCTTTGTCAAAAAGATCCTGCCAGAATCAGGATTCACTTTAAAAGGAACATTTGTTTCTTGTATGTTGTATTTTACTTTCTTGTCATGGCAGCCAGTTGCTTTCACAAACACACTAGTCTTTCCAAGTTTGTGGGTTTCTTTTATGGCAGTGACATACCGTGTGTGCTGGAATCTCAACACCTCTACAATTTTTAGTAAAACTAAGTTAATCTTTCATGAAAGTATCCAGAGATACAATAACTAATGTTTTAACAAATACATTATAGTTGAGTTAGTTTAGCATAAACAAGAGTGTTCAGTTTAAAAATTTGGTTGTTATGGTAATATTATATTGACAGCCAAACACCAACAGAAAATACCAAAAACTAAAGAAGGATGAAAAACTATTGCAAGTTTAATAATTTAACTCCTTAACTAGAATAATTGTAAAATAATAATTTTGACTACCATGTATATGTTGCAAAATTAAGGAAAGTGTCAGAATAAGGTTAAATTATCAATTTGTATATTTCCGTTTTGTAACCACTCTATAAAAGATAAACCTGAAAGTTTGCAATTATATCTTGGTATTTAAAAATTTCATCTTCAAGGAGTTATTCACTGTCAAAGTTGGTGATTTTGAGGGATTTTCAAAATGTGACTGGGAAAAAAAACTGGTAACAAGTGGGTACTTGTGACATAGCCAGAGGAACATGCTCAAAACAGTGTAATATAATTTACATAGTAAAACATGAAGGTTCCCTTGCAGTTTTCCTGATTTTTACAAAGCAGCCATTATCACAAAATTCTTTGATATAAATACTTACTTTCAGTAAGCGAGTTCCTCTATTTCTCCTGGACATGATTTAAAAACCCTCAAAATTGCCAACTTTGATAGTGAAAAACTCCACGAAGATGAAATTTTGAAACAACAACCTATATTACAATTTTGCTCAAAACAACCCAGAGAATATAAATATGTAAAATTCCCCACAGGTGAGATAGGCACTTAAAAAACTATCTCCTTAACTTACTCAGTGGGCACAGGCTCACTTCATTATTTTTCTCTGGCCATCACCAGATGATTTACCCATCACATGGTGAGCCTTGCCTGTGGATGAGTTAAACCTTACTTATCTTTACCTGAAACATTCCATATGAAACCTTATTCAGTCAACCAGCCGTGTTTGAACTTTGTGAGTGCACATATGCACCATGCATGTGGGTTTTGCACTGTGCACATAAATGTGCACATGCAGCCTCGTTGCACTGCATGTGTGCATTTCATGTTAATAGTAAAGATCTATAATTTCTTTATACAAAATTACTGTCAAAAATTGACAATTCAATCTGTTTAATTGTGTAATTATAAACTCCTATATTGTATACTCGTCCCAGGTAGCTAGAGTAGGAACTCTGCTTGAGTATTAATTATTATCGTACATGTACAAAGTATCACCATGTCAGAAAGCCTATGTGTTATTATCGGTTAAGGTTAGAAATTTCTTTTACTTTCTTTGGTATTAAATCTTCATGACTAAAATGTCAATTGCTGTTGGTAACCATTTTTGATATTGCAACAAGGGTCATGAACACCACCAGATGTTTCACTGACTAATGTCTGCATAAATTCTAACCGGTTTTTTTGTTGTTTTTATACATTTGATGTCAGACAGACAATTAGATTTTGAGCAGAAACGGTTAAAGGGTTGCTGACTGCCAAAAAACATTAACCACTAACTGACGTTGCAATCTGATGAAGAGCCTTCCCAGGAAACGGCAGTTACTCATTTCTGTTTGAAGAAAAACTTTCTACACAGCACTCCGTTTATACTAATGACATTTTCAGATCTGTCACAACCAAAAGAAAGTCGAAAGCACTTAACAGGCTTCAAGATTACTTAAAAGTCTTGGTTTACGATGTTTACAGACCATACGTGAAAATACAGCCACCATACGCTGTTAATAATTAAAGTCCAATAGGGTCTGCTACGATGTTCTCCTTAGAGACGGCAAACAACGGTTCTCTAAAAAAGCTTATTTCTGCTAGCAACGTTGTTGTCAAATGTTAATTTTTAGAGTTATAAAGACGACTCAAAGTTCATGAAATGCGGACAGGAAGCCGAAGTTAACGATAAAAGCTGGACTTAACATGAATAGCTCGTGATTCGGTGTGAGTGACGAATGTACCGCCGTAGTGAGAGTACACAACTAGGTCTCTTAAGTGAAAAAATAGTTGAAGGAGCCCTAGAACTTAATATGTAGACGTTTACATTATTCCACGGATGTGGTAGGCATTTTCGTCTGAAAGACAGCTTGTGACGTTAAATGAATTTGTTGACTAGTGCCGTTTTATAACGAAGGTCCGGGTTATGTTTTAAAACTCTTCAGGGGTCTTTTAAAAAGTAATTTGAGCACTAGCATCTGAAGTTTGCATTTCTTCCTTCATTTCATATCCAAAAAGCTTTGGATTTCTTCTGTAAAATTCACTCAAAGACTGATTCTTCAAGATATGCAAAACAGATTCCTTCCCCGCGCAACGAATTTGCGAAATCAAAATCCTCGAAAGCTGTTCACCAAATTCATCTTAATCTTAACCACATAATAGAAGTTTCTCATACAATATCAAAACCACAATTAACTACACTCTTTTACGATGTATTTACAACAGAAAAGACGAAAGAAAGAGCTGCTTAGCGAAGCGATAAAGAACAAATATGTCGGTAAAGAAGTGTATTGGTTGTATTAATCAAAATACCCAAACATACCATCTTCAAAGTTTCCAAAAGCTATTTGAGACCACACAATCAGAATATAGGTTGACAAAAAGAACGATTTCATCCTAGAAATGTTCCTTTGAACCAGGCGGGGCCGTCAACTCTTGCAATTTACAAATAAAAATATCCTTCGGGATGAGCCACAACAATGATTGAAGAAGCTTTCAAGTTGAATATTTAACAGTACATAAGTTACAAATTAGCATAATTCTGATCACGTGATTCCACACCCATGGCGTGATTAAACAAGTGTTTTCCCCCGTTCACAAAAAGATCCGGAAACCGAAATTTTCCTCCGGAAGATGGGTCCCACATATAAGTATTACATGAAAAATTATTTCATTCAAATCGGGGTCTTGTGGACTAAATTACCACATATTGTTAGATCCTCATCGACAAAAGCCTCAGTTAATATTGGACAATTTTCTACGCTGTGCTTGGATGTAACAAGTGAATTTTGACATGACATCACGCACATGGAAAAAACACAAAAATTATCACATTTTCTCGACTTTTTTTAACATTTATATTAAAAATTTTATATTATTAATATTTGCCCGAGTCAGTCCCCCACCTGCTTCGCTTATGTTTTCTCTCGTAGATATATTCCCTCCCTCCTTGTTCTGATCCTTCCATCCTGACACGCCGCTGTAATTTGACATTGCAAGGGGGGGATAAAAATTATTACTGACCTTTGGTGTATAATTGGAAAATATAAAACTTTGGATCAACGTCATATTTCAAATCGTGTTTACTTTTAACAAACTCTCAACGTTCAGTTACACTAAAATGTATTTTATCTGGGGTATTCTCAATTTTGTACAGCTCACTCCATATTTAAGGTTTTTTAATTTACATGTACAACTGTACTGAAATTGGGGGTCACCCCACTAGTTAAGGGACTTAGCAGGGTGCCTTTCAATGAGTAAACTTGCCCCAGAAAGCTTAGCCCCCAATTTAGACTTGTGCCCCAAACCCAAAACAAATACAACTGGATTAGCTGGTAAGTCTAATAGAGATACAAAAAAAAAGAATAAAATACAGCTGAAGAATAAATTAAAAAAATATTACAGACCTTATTCGTAAATGGCTGATGATTTAAAATTCTTTTATATGCATATACATTGGCCATTATAACCTTGTTATAATATAGAGTAAAAATTCTCTTGAATTTTGTACAAGAAAACGCATTCATAGGGGCTAATTTATATGCATAATATAAAAAAATGTTAATTTGGCTACCATTTATGAATAAGGTTTATTCTCATAATTACCAAAGTTACAAAAACTCATCCTCCTAAGTAATCTATGTTACAATAGTCATCTAGTGCAGTGCAGTGCAGTAGTGTAAATTCAATATTCCAGTTTGTAACTGCCAAGAAATGACAACACGAAACAAGAATATACACAAGGTTAGGATATCGTTTGCCTGGATAACAGAGATCATTGCAGTTTTAGCTTAACTAGCCCTGCTTGGACTCAGTTGCCAGCCATGGGCACACTCTAGTATTTTACTCTGGCTAAGGCCAGACAATTTTACTTATTTGAGGGACTGATATCTGACCATCCAAGAGTTAAATTTGACATTTGCTGGTTTATCAGAAGCTAGTTTTTGGTGAAATTCCTGCAAGTATATTCTACACAGATTACATACTCAGGTAAGTTCAGGGACATCTGAAATAGAATCATAGCTAAGAGTTTGAGTTGTGGAAGTATTTTAAATATGCTGGGTGTGTCATTGCAGTTGGTGTTTGTTGTTGATCGTTTATTTTGTTGCAGTTGTCAGGAAGACTGTTGTTGGCAACCAATGTTTTGATGGCCTTAACAGCAGTGTTCTTGACTCTGACTATTACTGCTGCTGAGCCTGTACAAAACTTCTGTCACCAACAACAGTCTTCCTGAAGACTATGTCTGTCTGGATGACCAATAACTAACCCCTACTGACATTCCTATGTTTTTACTTTATTTGTTCATTTGGATGACAGACACTGTGTGCTATAGCAAATGCCTTGGTAAAGAGATGGCCTTAGACAATCTCTCTCTAGGAGATCTTCCCTAGTTGCTTATGTGGTCGAAGCTAGAGTGACAAGTAGGTAACCTTAAACAGAGGTAAGGTGAAAGGGTTTATTGAAACCCTAGTAGGCTATTATTTAGTCCAGAAGTCACCTCATCAGGGCCTTTAAGTTTGCAATGGGAGAAAGAAATCCAGTGATTCTCCTGTCACCTCAAGCACAGGTCGCAAGACTTATGAGGAATACAAAATTGTGGATTATATCAAAATTGTGTTATTCATTGTGCTTCAAAACACCAAATGTGAGTATTCTTCACTTTTTATCAGCATTCTTCTGTTATCTTTGTGCCTTTTCAACTTGAGATCCAGCAACTGCTAATAATTTTTCTCCAGTTCCTGTAAGAAAGTACATCTGAATCAAGGCAGCTCTGTAATAATTTTTAAAATTGATGAAGATTTGGATCCCAAAATGTTCACAGAAATATTTCAAAGGAGAAAAAATCTGAAGTTTGTACTAAGAGGAAGAAACAGAAAACCAAAAACTACAATAAAATAAGGAGTTCAGGTTGTTGCCATTTGCAGAGTCTCACAGACTTGCATGCAGATACATGACGATTGCATACAAATAAGCAAAACAGTACACCTCCACTGGCATAATCTGTCATGTGCCCCTTTTGGCATGCATACCATAATAGTAACACACACAAAAAATTTGCAAAATACTTACCACCTTTTGCAAACTAAGTTAAAATATGAGACATATAACTGTACAATTCAGTAACAGTTAATAAATGTTAAGGAGTAGTTTTCCACAAGTACAGTGTGATAACCCTATTACTCATCAGTATTTATAAAAAAAGTCATTTTGAACTAATCAAAATATCCAGATAGACTCACAATAATATGTAATAAAAATATCACATCATAGTTTTCTTGAAATAATTGATATATTAAGAAGCCTTACCAATTGTCTCAGAAACCTTTTCAAATTCACTAAGTGCAGTACTTGTATTTTTGGCCAGAAACTCCATCTCTCCGGGCTTGAGCTAAATATGGATAAAAAATCATCAAATACTTCAACAGTACATACAGGTAAGTACAAAATGCAAATGTGAATTATATTTTTTTTGAGTTTGCATGGCTTGTAACCATAAACTGAAATATTTTTTAACAGTTGACTTTTCCCCATTGGATTTGTCAGTTAAACAGGGAAACGAAGGGAGCAAATATCAATACTCAGTGACTAGTTGACAAATTGGATGGAAATTTTAGTTAAAATTCAAGTTAAAATTTCTGCAATGATTAATACTTAGTAATTAATAAGTAGTTCTGAAAATTGGGAACAAGTAAGGGTTAATGGTTCTTGCAAATTATCTCCATTTTATCAACCAACAAGTCACAAAGTTTGGGTGCTGCAGTTGCCTTGCTCCCCTGTGTGATATGTTTATAAGTTCGGTAAATGGTTTGGATCCGGGTTTTGTAGAATTAATGTTAGAATTAATCCGGATGAACATGTAATCATTAATGTTTATGAGTATTGCACTCCCAACTCACTACTTCTCCTAATTTTTTCAAGGCAGTTAACATCTCAACAGCTTGTTGGGTATAGATATCCTGGCTAATGTGTCCTGTCTTGACATCTCTTTGTAACTAAAAAAATATACAAACAAGTTATTTTAGTTTTTTCAGTGATGTCTAACCTCAGTGTAATGAATGACACATTTGTATGGCCCCTAACATTTTTTGATACAGCAAATTTCTTAAGAAGAAGAGAAATACATTGAAACTTCTTGCAAGTAAAAATACCTCTGCCAGTCTGTTTCTAAGTTGTCCTGGCTGCTTTTTGGCAAACATTCTGATCACTTCAGGTGTTTTAAATGCTTCACTAATTGCAGCTTGTAGAGCCTGTTCATAAGTTAAAAAAAAAGAAGTTTGAACACAGTTTTACCAATTACTTTACTGGTTTAATTTTTAAATACATTGCACTTTGAAAAAAGTCTCAAATAGTACTGGAGGTAACAAAACAATCACCAGTTGCATTGCACTCAGGTCATCCACTAATGTCATGTTGCCTCCTGCTAACTTTACTAGTGATTCTTTAAATTCTTTGAGTTGTTCAACTGTTTCTTTTTTGGTTTCTTCATATTCATCTGGATCTAAATCATCCCTGAAAAACAAAGCCCAAATAATTCATGTTTGTATTTGCCAGTTATGTTCTATACATTATTTAACAATTAGAATGTCTATGTTGGAAAAATATCGCCAGATGTCTAGAAAGTAGATTCAAAGCCTCCTAAGTCTAATCAAGGGTGTAATTTTCCCAGTTTTGACAGACTATGTTTGGCAAAACAATTTTTTTCCCCTGAAAAAAGACACATTTCACTCAAACAAAACTTTGTGCAGGTGTATTTAGCCTGCAAGGTCTCCACTTGTATGATAAGGGCTGCTTGTTAGCCATTCAGAATGTGTGATTTGTTGGGATTTGCTTTTATATTCTATTATTTGCTCTGGCTAATGCCAAATCTTGCTGCAAAATGCTTAAGGATACCAATTTTTCAAACTCTATAAAAAATTTTCCCTATGCAGGAGGGAAAATTCTGAAACAGGAACAATAAAATAGTCAAAGAGAACAGTCAGCTACTAAATAAGAATAAAGTGGAACATCCTTTTACCAGACAATGGACATACAGCATTTTGAATACAGCATTGCTAACTTATTAGTTCCCAGTTTTACTACAGATGACAACATTCTAGTTGTTGTGGCCCTCATTTGGTGGCATCATCACAAAGAAAATTGGATAATGTGATTATTAAACTTAATATGAAAGTCCATATTAAAAGTGCAGAATGCAATTAGTCAAATTAAACAAATCTTAGAGAGCTGCTTCATTCTGAATTATTTTTCTGATTTCAATCAAAAGCCTGCTTCACCATATTTTTTAACTGTCTGCGCATTTTAAGTTGAGGTTTGTTTTGTATTCACATAATCATGCGCTCAGCAGCTCAGATTTTCCATTTCTGGGAGCGTGGCATACAAGAATATGAAGTTTAACAATCTGCACATTCAGTGACTTTAACACAACAAGATCGTTCCACACCTGCATTCCTCTAAATCGGACAGCTGTACCATCAGTCGATCTAACTGTTCTTCTAAATTTTTCTTCAATTTTTCAGTTTCAGACTTCCCTCTTGAGGCCATGGAAAATCCTTCATGTACAACTAAAAAATTAACATAATCTGCTTCATTAATCTTGAATAAAAATTTAAAATGACGGATAAAACTTTAAGGCCAAATCATCTGAGTAATAGACTTGAAGAATAAAGAGGATAAATTCTACTAGTACCTTCTGACTACACCAAAACGAACTCTACTAACTCAAGTAAGTCTGTGTAATTTTAAATACCTAAAGATATTAACACATTAATTAACCAAAATTATTCGATTTTTGTCGGTCCTTCATCGTATCACATTCGTAAACGATAACTATCGACATGCCTGAACGATCGATATTGCGCAGACCCAACTGCGCGGTTCTCTCTCGACCCACGTTGCTCGAAGAAGAACTGCTTTTCTTCAGGTAAAGGTTGAACCAGATATTGTCCCTTTATTTCATAATATGAGACAATATTTGGAATTGATAGCTTAGGAGTAAGTAAGAAAGAAGTGTGGGCAATATTATTTGGCTAAAGTAAAGCAGTAAGCCACGTTTTAAATCATAAAATCTTGTAGTGCTGTTGGGATGGTGTTTTGTTCCTGGAAAATGGAATAGACTCGTAGCATTTTCAGCCCATCGAAAAAAGCTTTAACAGTAATTAATGATGTAATTTTCACATTTTTCGCCTATGAACACTCAAATGGGGCCGTTGCCTATCTTGTGAATGGAGTTTCAATGGTATCATCTCGTTTATAAATACGAGGAGAAACAGATTTGGTCAATTTTGACATACTTTAACCGACATTTAGATGAACTTTGGCGGATAGTAAAGTCTCTTATGTATAAAGATAACCTGTTACACGACCTTTACTATGTCTTCTTTTAATGTGTTGTTAGTAATCGTGTTAAGAAATACTTGCTTCCTGTGTTTTAGGTCTTCTGATTAAGAGTATTGTTACTCTACCCAGGGTGGGGTTCAGCATCTCGTCCATAGACTACGGTAGAATTTTAGTATCGATTAACGTTCATTGAACAGAATTCTATGCAGAATATTACAAAAACCTCTTGTTTTGCTCCATTTGACTTACTTCAGGGACTGTCAAGCTTTTGTTTTATCAGTTAATCATTTGTATGTGCTGAGAAAAACCTGTGACATGAAGACTTACCAACCTTGAGTGATGAATGCCTGCAGGTTTATGAAAAGGTCCATGAAAAGTCAGGTGATTTGGCAAGAATCTAAAGGTTTTTCAAATTCTTCTGAAAGGACAAGACTCAAAAAAGGAAATCAGAGAAAAAGATGTAAAAATATAGGATACTGCCTAGACAGTATGTAAAACAGCATAGAAAGTTAAAAGGTTTGTAGACCACCAACCTTTTAACTTTCAAAAAAGGATAAGCAGTTTTCATTAAAATGTAACCATTGTTTTGTTGTGCATGCCATTTTAAGAATGAATAAAAGAATGGCTGCTGTAAGTGAGGGGTCATAGTTATCCAAAAATATCCCAAAAGGCTCCAAAGTTTAGGAAGGCATCTTACAGTGAAAACAGTGATTTATTCCATTACAATCTTAAGTGCTTTGGAAGAGGACTAATGCAAAATGAAAAATAAAAGTCAAAGACATTTTTGTTACATGCAGGAAACAAAGAAACCTATAATCTTTTGGGTGTACAATCAGTGAAATTTAGTGAGTGTTTCCCATAATCTGAGGACTTTTAAAAATCAGGCAAGACCCAGCAAAACTGGTTGAGTTACCATGTTGGGAAATAATTATTTTTATCCTGGTTTTTGGATTATCTTATCATATACTATGCAGTTGACAGTCTTAGAAAAGATTAGAAATGATAGAATGGAATTTCAGTGGTCCTTCAGTTATTCATACACTGATAATTAAACATTTTAAGTCTGATATTGGTAGTTTATTGAAAATGTATTGTCAAATTTCATTGTAAAGCTGAAATAAGATTTAAGTTTAAAAGAAGCTTTTGAAAAATTGTCTCATTGCAGAATACATTTTTAATACAAGTTTCCTGTATCACTTATCATGGATGATGGAGATTTTGCTGGTGGTGAGTCGGGAGCATCTGCTACATTCCCAGCCCAGTGTTCGTCCCTGCGTAAGAATGGTTTTGTCATGATTAAAGACCGCCCATGCAAAATTGTGGAAATGTCAACATCCAAGACTGGCAAACACGGACATGCCAAGGTATAGAAAAATCCTCCCAGCATATCAATTTTCTTGCAGCCATAATTTCAATTTTCTGGCAAATGCTAAGAACTTTATATAGTATAATAACCAATTTAGGGGGTAGGGCACACTTTAGTCTTTTACTCTGGCTAATGCCAGACCATTATTTTTACTCATTGCTGGGATGAACCCAAGGCATTAAAGGGTTAAACTGAACAGCTATCAAAACAGTTCTTTGGTAATGACACATACTTTTTTAACTGCCTGGTGACAGGGTTTTCCTTTCGGTGAGTAAAACCATCTAGCACTTTATGTTTTTGATGTACACAATTCAAGCTCATTGGCAACGAATCATTTCTTTGATGTACTTGCTACAAAAATTGGGTAAAACTTGGATATTTCCTAATAACCTTGTGCTCAATAGTACAACAGGAAAAACTTTCTAACATTAGCAACAAATGGCACGTAAGTTATGAATCTTGTTGTCTTCAGGCCTAAAGCTCCCTAATGTGCCTGAGCTGAAACATTGTTTGGAACTAAACTGGTTTTGTTTACCTGAAGGTTCATCTTGTTGGCCTGGATATATTCACTGGCAAAAAGTATGAGGATATCTGTCCTTCAACACATAACATGAATGTCCCCAGAGTCTCGCGAAAAGACTATCAGTTGATTAATATTGATGATGAGTATTGTTCCCTGATGGAAGATGATGGCTCAACAAAGGATGACTTGAAGGTTCCTGAAGGTGATATTGGTAAAGAGATTACAGAAAAGTTCCAAAATGAGGATGAATTTCTTGTTACAGTTCTTTCAGCCTGTGGTGAGGAAGCCATTGTGGCTACCAAGAATATGACCAAGAAAGGCTCTTAGAAAAGTCCTTGTTGACTTGTTTTGGATAAAGAGGATCACCTGGTGGTCCAATGAGTATTTGCAAGCAATTAAATGAAGAACTCTCAAACTTCCCTTGTTTTCTTTTGTGTTTCCTTTCCCACATTACTTTTGTTTATTTATTATTTTGAATTTTCATGTACTGTGCTTCAGGATGGTACATAGAAAAACGTCTTTTTATCAAGTCTTGTGTAGACAAAATACCCAAAGTCAATTATACTTCTTTATCCATGCCCTCAGACTTCGTAACATGGTGTCTGTGCAGGTATTATGTATTTTAAATTGAAAGGTAAAAATTAATGTCATTACCATAATTGTATCAGGACAAACCTAACTATGTCTAGACCTTTTTTCTTGGTTTCTTTTGATTCTGTTATAAGCTTTTTCCAATTCATATTATTAATAAACTTTATTAATTTTTAAAGTTTGTTGTACAAGTTTTTGCTGATATTGTAGTACTGTAATGTTTATCTGAGATTATATTAACTTGAAAATTCAAGTTGTTTACCAATAGCATATCTTTCAGTTCAGTGTCAGATCATTTGATTCAGCAGGAGGAGAAATCTGTACAATTAAGCATTGTTAACTTCACTAAAACTAAGAAAATTGTTTCTGCTTGAACTGCATGTTGTTCAGGGTATTTGGATGGTCTATCTTGATTAGCTCCTCTAAAAGTTGATAATTCATGAGGAAGTCACAAGGCCAATCAGTTCCAAGATAGATCTTTCAAATCAATGAAATTTTGATGTATTTCAACCTCATTTCCTCCCTAAATATTGATTTGTTAGAAAAGAAGTACCAAATGCTTGTTTAACGGGTTCAGATTTGTCTGTAGGGTGTGAGATGTGAACAAGTTCCCCAACTGGTCATGGTGCACCACAGTATTTATTGGCTGATTTGTAGGCAGTAACAAGGAAGAGGGCAATAGGTCATTTGTATCATAATTTACCATTTTAAATTATAACTTACAAGTTGGATGAGAGTCAGTTTCCTGTAGGGTATAGACACTTATTGGTCCCCAAGATGGAAATTTAACGTTTAAAATTTAAAAAAGATCTGCAAAGGATGCAAGTGTGGTATGAACCAAGATTGCCAAAGTTGTGAGAAGATATGGGCTTTGTGAAGGAAAGGCTAGATTTATGGAGTGTCAACTGGATAAGATGACACCAGGATCATGAAGAACTGAGCAAGTCAATTTATTTCCAAGAATCTGTGATCTGGTTCCAACGTCTTGCACAGCACAATGTAAAAGCATCAGTATGTGAGCAATTTAGGAGTCTTAAAAAGCTAATGTAGAAAAGCTGTTTCATTAGATTTAAAATAGTAGTGGCCTGCAAGGCAAGTCAATGGTTTTGCATGTACAAAACTTTTTCTCCTGGAAGTCCATCATATTCTAGCCCACACCTCCAACGAAATTCTTGACCATAGGAATGGATCCACTTGTTTGATACTGGAAACAAAAAGTTGCTGTAAGAAGTTGGTTGACAGGGTATTAAGAAAAAAACAAACGATTTTGTACCCCATTTTGAGCCAACTATGACAGGACAAGCAGCATGTCTTGTGGAGGAATTACCAGCCCCTGACCTGCGAAGGTTGTACCAAAACACTGCATCACCCTGTAAAGATAGTTATAGTGGGAATGGTTGGGAAGTCAACAACTTCAATGTTCTGCTGGGAAAATAGGGGACGGCTTTGGAATAAAAGGATTTTTAATACAACTGACATTGCCTTCTTTGGTTATTTACCTTTGTTGGTTTTACCACTGCCTCTGCATTGAAAAACACAGTGTAGCCCCCAGATTCAACATCACTCATCTATAAAAGTTACAATTTTAATTCAATTTTATTATGGTAAGTTGACAACTGGACCAGTAGTCTAAACATCAGTGAGAGATCTGTGGCAGGGGGTGCAATCAGCTCCAGAGGTTCAAGGTTATTGTAAATAATCATTTGTCCACACCAACACAAGGAAGGGTCATTGTGATCACACTCCTTTATCCAAGATAAGTGATAAACATTTAAAATTATATTTTTAACTAAGTTTTCAGAAACAAACAGTTCAGTTAAGAAGCATTGGCAGAGTTTTGCACATTTGGAAGAGTTTTCTTGCTGTTCATTTCAGGACACCCACCTAAATGAATTTTACACACAAAGTCGACCCCCCTGGGAAATTTTGGGTACTCCCTTCGCACACCTGATCCGCTGATCTTCGCGAGCTAGTATTTGCCACCCAATTTTCCCGCTGGAATACAATCAGATATTTTACAAAATGCGGCTATAAAGTACTAACTTACGTAGAACAAGAATGTGGCTATTCGGTTCCCTTTATTGACAGAAAAAATAGATGCTTTCGCGTTCTGAAATAAGACCAGAGGGAAAGGTAAGTTTAAGATTAAACTGTTTGTTGTTTTTGTTAGATAGTACTAAGTAAAACAGAAAGATGTAATTATTTTGTCGTTAAATTGCGCGGTTGAATTTTTGGTTGGGTTATGCATCATGGACAAATCGCTGGTATAAAACTTTCAGTATTCTGTGTTTCCAGTGAGTGAGGGGACACATCGGTCATCTGTGCTAAAAACAAACGTTAGATCATTTTCGTGCCAAGACCACCGCTGAAGATAGCAGAAACGTCAAAACATCAATTGTTGCTTCCCCTTTTTTTGTAAAATAGGATTGTTTGTAAACAGTTTTGTGTGGATGTGGAGTGGCATAATTAGTAATGGGTGACGGTAAATCAATTTGGCATCCACAGGGGGTCCGAAAGTTGGTTCTCCAGTTCTGTCCAACTCTTGCACCTTTCAGTTGTTGTAATTCCACAGCATCAGTGACCACTTTAATTTCACCAAGTAAAAGCTTGATAAGGATCTATATTTAGTTATTGCTGAGATAGACCTGGCCTTATGCTCTGAATATATGGTGCAGGAAAAAATCAAAATTATTACAACAACAATTAGAGATTATCATACCAAAAAACCAGTTGAACTATGGGTTAGTGAAAATGCATTTTTCAAATTTATTTTTCTGTATTGCTTACTCTGACTCTAATCCTACTATTGCCAGCTGTCTTGAAGTCTCTTCCTTGCATATGTTATTTATTAACCACTGCAAAATTATGTGTTGGACCATGTGTCTAACTGAAGATTTTCATCCAGGATTCATAAGTCTCACTATATTACTTATAAAGATGGTAGTCCTGGCATTCCTGAGAGAATTTTGTTGCACCTATGCTCCCAACATTCTATTGAGAGTGTAGGCATTATTCGTACTTTAAAAATTACATTCACCTATTCCACCTGCCCTACATTTATAGTTAACGAATTTCACCATCTTTACCGTTGCATGATCCCAGTGTGGTTCATAATGACCTCCAATACCATAGTTGGCAACCTAAAAATTCAAGTAGTTTGAAGCAAATCCTTGCAAAAAAAATGTACTGACAAACTATGGAAGTGTTCAGGACTGCATGGAGGGTGGAGGAGGGATTGTCAATCCCAGTCTTACATGAAATTTGGGGACCCAGGTAGTATGGTTCCAGACAAATTTGGAACTATACAAAAATTTGCTTGGTTCAACAGAAAAGGGAACCTGTGCCATTCTTGGAGTGATTTTGAATCCAACATTCTATAAGCACTTAGAACCATGCAATTTTTGGTCAAGATCCATGTAAAAAGAAATGGTAGAATGTCAATATTACAGACAGACTGTAAAATAAACTCTCACATACACAAAAATGAGAAAACAGTCTGACTTGCATACATGCTGGCAGGCAGATGCGAAGAAAGAGAGACAGATAAGCAGACATACCAGCTAAGGAACAGACAAGGAAACAGACAAAAAATGACCCTTTTGAGAATTCCACATGCTAGATTTTACATGTTAAATTGGAACATGTGAAGTTGTTTCACATGTCAACCACATGTAAAGGACATGTGAAAGACATGCAAACCAAATGTAATCCAAATGTAAGCCACATGTAAGCCGCATGTAAACCACATGTAAACTACATGTAAACCACATGTAAAGTACATGTAAACTACGTGAAAACCACATGTGAAAGATTTGTGTAAGGCATGTGAAATAGACTTATATGTGAAAATAAATATGTGAAATAATTCTAAATGTAAAAAACCGTGTGAGGAAAAAATTTCACATGTGAAATTGAAGCATATTTAGTTTTTCATGTATGATTCACATGCTATCACATGAAGTCACATGTGAAGTGATGTGGAATTTTTGTGAAGGGGAAAGACCAAGGAACAAACAGACAGACTGAGAAACTTTCAGTTTATAAATTGAGTTAAATGAATTAGTGGCAGTAAAAGTGTTCAAGTATTGAGTATTACCTGTGACTTATTTCAGATCTCATTGACAGGATACGGGTATTATGAGTTTTTAGCTGTTACTGGTAGCATGTGTTACTACACAATACATTACCAGGTATCAACTTCGGGTTCAGCGGGATATAAACACTCTTGTGTGATATTATTATGGAATTGTAGATACCTGAATTTCCTCTGCAGATGGCCAGCTTGTATCAAGGCCAGTTAAACTCCCAATTCTTCGGCTCAAACGACTAATGACTTCGTGCTCATGGTCTTCCAGCCAAGCACTGAGATTAATAGATAACTCATTTTAACACGAGTTACACAGACTGCAGTAATTACGAAATGAGATACCGCCGTATTTTTGCTATACAGACATTTTATTACATATCATATCTGAGTTCTAGTGCCTCAACGGTCATAGCGTCTGACCAACATTTAGCAGACGATATAAAAATGAGGGATGTTGCGTAGGCAGTGTATAAGACTGCGTAGAAAGCGAAAACAATTATATAAAAGTAGAGTGCAGTGTCGACAGTATTGAACGTCTTGTAGATAACCAAAAGGGTTGAGAAACTGCTGGAACTTAGGTGTAGTGAAGCTGACGTTTCGAGCGAAGGTCCTTTCACTCCGACGAAGGGCCTTTGCTCGACAGGTCAGTCTCTCTACACTTATGTTCCGGCAGTTTCCTAACCCTTATGGTTATCTAGAAAGTTAAAAGGTTGGTAGACTGCGGAATTTATGTTGAAAAATTCTGACTTATCGAGCGGAAACCCGTGTCAAAACACTTAAAACTGCGCTTTTTGCAAAAAAATTCAACTTTTGAGGAACTTAATATGCACTCCTGTTATCCAAGTGTCTTACTAGTTCTACGAGACTTTGGATATTTTATGATTCCGTAACATCACATTTTGATAATTCACCACCTACCTTTTGCTTATCCTGTATTTTGCAAATTCCAACTTTCCCGTCGCTAAGTTGTTTATTGTTGCTCTTCTTAGCTGAAATTATTCAGAAAATGGAATGAGCATGACGAACATATCATCCGCTGTAACACAAAGCTGTTATTTATCCCAAATTAGCTAACAGATTTCATTTTTCTGTCGTCTGTTCAGTTATAGCCGCACAGATGACGTCAGAGCGTGGTATGAACAGAAAAGTGGGTCCCTGATGTTTGAAATCTTACGTGGAATTTTCGGGACATTGCATGAAAAATACGAAAACTGTTCTGTCACGTGACCCATGATCTATAGAAATGAAGAAACGTCATTGGTTTGTGATAAATGCGCAGATAATTGTGATTGGTTCACTGTTTTAGTGATGCTATTCGTTTAATAGATCATGGCTAACGACCAACAAAAATCAATGAAGTATGAAATTTATTGTATAAATATAAATATATTAAGATCCAAGTATGTTCAGCTGCTTACCCGTGGAGATGCAAGCTTTTTCACCATTTCAATTTCTGAGTCTGTGATGGCATTTATATATTTCACAATTCTAGGTTCAAGATTTAGAACTTCAATTTTTGCTGGTTTGATCACCAGTTGCGGCATACTGTGATCATAATAGCATGTTAGTTTGCTGAGCTCTTCCAATGTCTAATTGAGAGACAAAATATTGAATTGTTTTATATCTTGAATTCAGAACTTAAATTTTTGCCTGTTTAATATGGAACTAAAGTGTACTGTAGTCATAGTGGCAAGTCAGTTTGCGATATTAATTAAAAATTCAAAACACCAATTTTTTACCACTTTACGTTATTATGTGACGTCTCCTTATTTATCTCACTTCCATATTACTACTCCAGTGTGATTCGTCACATTGTCATGTCCATGCATGTGATGGCGTTATGATGCCAATTTCTGATAAAATATTTATAAAGTTCTGCAAGTTCTTGCCTTTTTTGTTTCCCCTCGACAAAGTCGAGCATAAGTTTCCATGTAGTCGTGCTTTACTTTCTGGCTATTTAAGACAATTTTTTCTCCTTTATTCTTCATAACATTTTCAAAGAAGGCTGCATTATTCTGGGAAATATTGTTGTTTTGATCTAAAATGAATTAAATTGCAAGAACTCTTTCTTGGCATTATAATAATTTATTTTCATGTGCATTGTGTTTACTTTGACGTTTCTTTAGTCTTGCACTGAACGGACTTTGGATAATCTTGATGAATTGGGATAAATAGACGAGGAGTTACATGTTTACTGAAACAAAAGTAGACCTAGGCTTTGGAAAAACAGTAAACGAGAACTAGGTAGATCAGAAATCATTGAGTTAACAGGTTATATTCTATCAGGAAAAGAAAGTAACTTCTGTCGTCTTCTTCTTCTTGGAAAATCTAAACTACAATTCATTGTTCTTGCGTGGATATCGCTGCGCTGTATGACTCGGTAGATTTTGGAGTTTCTTGATGGGTTCTGATAAATAATTTTGAAGAGTATATTGGTAGGAACTAACATCAGGCAGAATTTCTTGAAAAAAGTTACAATCCGGCAGAATGAGGAGGACCAAAAAAGTACAGGACAGCGGAACACAACAGATTGATTTGGTGGAATAAAGTATAAAACAAACATTAAACAGAACAAAGAAAAATGTGCAACAGAGAGCAAGGGGTAACGAATCGTCACTCAATAGGACGTCTTAAGACTTAGGTTGCAGAAATTCTACTGACCTTCTTCGATTATTTTCTTAGTGATTGCCAAAGCTTTTGCCACGTTTCCCGTCTAAAATGTAAGCAATATATTCGAGGAAAAAACCGCTCGTTAAATTATTTCAAGCTCCAAAGATCACATGCTCATAAAAACATAACATATTGTTCCTCCAAACTTCACGATGTGAGTCACGCTAAGATTTTATCCAACCTTACCTCATCTTCATACCAGAAAATGACATATGTACTCCGAAGGCACCTCATACTAAAACGCACATCCATCAATGTTACGTCATGTTCACATCAGCACTTTCACGAGCCTTCACTCTCAAGCAATATATTCTCCACCCTTACTTCGTACTCTAACCAGAATATTCTCTAACCTTATCGCAATTTCGTGCAAACATATATTGTTCATTGTTACCTCAAACTCAGACCAACGCTGTCTCTAACCTTACCAATCACCCCAACGTTCAACATATGAAAATACACCACTATAATACCAGAAGAAAGAGAAGTTTAATCCCTCATAAGCCGAAGATTGCGCAACGTAAAAAAAAACATCTAGATACTTTATTGCTCAAATTTGGAAAAAAATTCCTCAGGATGGTCCTGAAAGTGATCATATTATGTTTTTTAGGAGAAAATGTTTAGAGATTCGAACTTAATAGTCTGACTTTTTAATGACATTTTAATAACAATTTCTTAGTTTTAATTATGTAAATTATAATCTGTATGGTAAATCATTTAATTTATTTATGTACATCTATTGTCCATTTTCACATCTCCCATAACACGGTTCGTTTTGGGGAGTTCTTCGTATGTTTCAATGAACTGGAAATCCTTTGTTTTTTGTGCAGAGAACCCCCAAACGAACTGTAATATGGAATATGTGAAAGTGGCCAATATTTTGTATTGTCAGGGCCTCAAGAGAGAACAGTTTTATAACTAATTAGGTCACCCTGCTTAAATATTTTAACGTATTGTCTAATTATGTGTATTGGCCGATGTTGTGCGGCGTGTGGTAGCTTGGTGTGTGTAGATTAAAACTGCGCATGCTCCGCAAGCTTGTTAACTTAGAAAAGTTATCTGAGCCCTTGACGGGAATCTAACCACATTACCTGTCGAGACTGCAGGTATCAGTACACATGTCAACTACGAACCGTACAAATAGTAACCTTCGCTCTTCCATCTGAGTCTATGTAGGTCGATGGTTAGAGCACCACACCGGTATTCTCCAGTCTTACCTCATACTCGCACCAGGCTATATACTCCTGCAGCACACGATGACTTAGATAACCACTGTAAATTTTAGGATCGAATTTGTTCAAAGACTCGATCATCCATTCCTTTGCTCTTTCGTAATCTTTGTCGTGATAAGCTACAAGTCCAACTTGGAAGCAGTCTTCTGTTTCCATAGTAGCATTTGGGAACTGTAAAGAGAGTTTACCATCTGAAATTTCTCTTGCGCTTAATTTGTAGACATCTTGTAAACGAAATAAGCCATCAATTGCTCCCGTGAGGTCTTCATACGAAGGGAAAAGTGGTTTATGAAGGTCTATACTTTTCTGGAGATCTGAGAAAAGCAAGGTAATGGTTTGTTGATATTATTTGCATCATTACTTTAATACAGCCATCAGACAGATGGACGAACGACGCAGGCAAACAGACGAGAAGACAGATATACAGACAATGACAAAAATTGAGTGCTGTGTTCAACAACGTATATAAAGCCTAATAATATATATGAAAAAAATTCTTAATTCTGATTGGCTAAGAGAAGTGCAGTTTTAAGGAAATACAATGCAATTTTCTTTAGCCAGTCACACAATCAAAAACCATAAAAATTAAAAAGAGCCAACCAAAACATACCTCTCAGCTGCAGAAAAATTAAATCCAATTACGGCAAAAATAGCCGGCGTTGTAAGTAGATTTGCGTTTGAAAAAAAAATACTGCGATTTTTGGCGAACAGTTATCGTTACTTGGGTCGCTTCTTGCTTAATTTTTCATCTATATTATTCATTGGTAATAGGATGATTTCATGTAATTTGGCAAACATATAATCGTGAGTTTTTTACAAATTGCTCTCGAAACCATACTATTACCTGCACAAAAGAGTGAGGTAACTCAGCTGCCGAAAATTTAAGGCCCTTGGTGAGAAAGAAACGTAAAATTATATGAAAACTAGAATGTCCTTTATTCGAGAAAAGTCACGTGACACAAAGATGGCCAATCAGACGGGCTTTTGCTCGAAACGTGAGTTTTACTATCTTAGATTTTTGGCAGGTCCATGACTGTTTTGACAGATAAGCAAACAGACTGTCAAATAGAACCTCTTAATCATATTAGGTTCAATTCCCTTCTCTATATATCCATTCCCTGTCGCCCCCTTCGCTGTCTCTACTGTCTCCTTGCCGTTCTCTCCACTTACTTGCCTTCCACAGCATTGACTTCCTTTGACTTTCTTTTCTTCTCTATTTTTCCCTTTCCTTCGCTTTCTTTCCGTTTCCATACCGTCCCTTTTATCTCTTAATTTTCATTTCCCTCCCAACCTTACCTCTTCCCTTCCCTGCACTTTTCTTTCCGTCATTTAAGTTTCATTCCATGCAGTTTCGTTCCTTCTCATTCCTTTCCATTCCGTACTCAACTATTCAATTCCTTTCCTCTCTCTTGGCTTTCCTTCCATTTTCTTCCCTTCCTTTCTTTTCGTTTCTTTTTGTTTTCCTTTCCATTCACTTATTTTCACTTTCGCCTCCAGTCGTCTCGCTTCCGTCCCTTGACTTTTTTCTACCCACTCGAAACTTTTATTAAATTAGGCGGAGTTTATGAAAACACAACTCCTATGTTAGGAACTACGCGACCTTTCAATAAAATCTCTTCTAAAACTAACAAAACGAATAATCTGTGGTCTTTAGAGTATTCTTAGTGCCGTTGGCTCTTAAAGCACAAGAAGTGTTGGACTTTGTTTAATGAAAAACGTTAATTGACTAGCCAGAACTGCTTGGAAGTATTTACCACAAAGAATAAGGACATCCTTAGTGAAGCATGTGGGGTTTTACTTCATGAACGTGCATTTTAAAGTACGTTGTTTACCGGCGTCGGTGTTGCAGCTTTTGTAAACTATTTATTTTACTCTGGCTCACGCCAGACGACTTTCCTCATTGGTGATGTCTCAGAAAGGAAAGAGTTAAACCTCTCCCAACCTACCACTGACATTCTGGTTGCTGACAATTCTTTCTACTTCCAACCAATCAGAGGTAAATCGTTTGATTATTGAAAATCCGTTGACAGGATGGGAAACAAACTGTTCAGGTTTTCTCGTTGCTTCTTCCACCCTCCATTTTACGTCCTTAAGAAACTTTTTCAACTCTTGAATCCTAAACTCATCTTCCCCTCTTTTCGCGATATATTCATCCAAAAGCTGCACAAAATTATTCTCCATTCTTATCAAAGTTTCCCAATGATTCATTGCGGTAAAGATCTCTCCGTTTGTGATCAAGTAGTGACTTGGCAGCAACATCGCTGTCAAAAGTGATACAAATGTTGACGAAAAAATTGAAACAGTTTTCTGTCCTCGAAAATGTATGTTTCCCATGTTAAGGTGAAACTGTCCTATAACTCTCAACGAACTTAGATTCTTGAAGAATAGGTTTTTTAATACAATGATTTTATAAGTAATAAATTTGCGTAATGAAACTACCTGCTCTGAAACCTGTTTCACGTGCTCGCCTGCGATTGCAGACTCGTGCGCCAGTGCACGAAGGTTCAAGTGGTTTGGAAACTGGACGTATTTGAGCAATTTCTACTTTTCATATTGTTCTGATTTCTTGCCGATCTCATTTCCATCTTAGAAGATCGGTCGTCTTTTTGTATTCCTACACTCGAGGAGAAAGGATACCTTTGTTGGTATGCGATACTTTCTTGTTACACATGCGTGGAATAACCTTGGCAACGGAGTTTAAACAGGAGAGAATCATGTAAAACATGACACAGTGACCGAGTTTGTTTCAGTGGCTTCTCAAATGTAACTTTGACTTCCAATCTCCAGTTACTTGTTTTTAAGTTTTTAATTCGCTTCGAAATTTATTACCATTGAATTTTTGAATTAAGCCGAGTAAACTGTAGTTTGACAGAATCAAGAAGAGTTTGTTTCGGTGTCCTCCTTTCTCTAGCTTTGGATTTACAAATATCGAGAGACTAAGCACCACATGAGATGAACAAGACTTGTGTTCAGCATTCAAAAGAATTTTTCATGCAAAACAAAGAGAATGAATAAATTTCAATCTCCAGAATATTCTCTGTACTGTCGTCGTTCGGTATACAACGACAATCAGACCACTTACACGTCTTCAAGACGAAGTCAGCTCACGAACGGACAAAAGCTGTTTCTTAAAATTTAATTTAACCTGAAACTTCAGTCGGTTTAGGAAAACTGGGGCGTTTTCAAGTTATTAAAGAAGCTCCAAGTATCAATCACGGTGGTCAACTAACCATGAATTCTTTAAATGCTGAAATTTTAAACAACGTCGTTGAATGGCTGAGTAGAAGAATGAACTCGGGTAGAGAAAATGATGTTAGTTGTTACTCCGAGTGACGAACCATACCGGACAAGTAGAGAAAACTCTACTTGGTTCGGCAGGGATT
>JBAHVQ010000539.1:344640-354889 GCA_036872915.1 Nanipora kamurai | reverse complement strand
GGGTCTTTTACTTGCTGGAGAAATTTCTCCCGGGAGTGGAGGATTGCCAAGTAAAGACCCTGGGTATGAAGTTGAACCACTTAATTCTATATAGACTGGACAGCTGACTCCTGGGGGTGTTGGTGACACAGTGGTAGTTCACATGCCTCTCACCTCTGTGACTAGGGTTTGATTCTGACTCCATGCAGTTTTCTGATTAAAGTTAGCTTGGTCCAGTCAATGAGGTAATCAAAAAGTGAAGCCAAAAATGGCTGACATGGAGGCCTTTGCATTGTTTCTCCCAAGCTCCCATGCAGGTTTGATCATTAGTGTTTAGTCCTCTCAAAACAATTGACACAGGGGGTTTCCAGGGGTTACTGAACAACATGAGGGTTAATATTTTTTGATCCCTGGGAGAAAAATTTGGTTGTTGAAGCCCCCAGGAAAACCATGTCTTAGACGATGACCTTACCCCCTCGAAGTCATAAGTATTTGGTGTCCAGGGGGTGGTTCTAGGTTCCAGTTATTGTCTGTGTTAGGATCTGGTTCTAATAGCTGTTATTACAGTTGTTTGAAGTTTGGCCTGTAAACAAGGTGAAAGGGTCATTTCTGAATTGTTTTAAAACCCTTTAGCATCATTTTCATACTTGTAAAACAAGAGATTATTTAACTGCAGGCTCAGCTGTAATAACAGTTATTGTGATGTAGGAAATTACGTGAAAGGCCCAATGTCAGCAATTTTTGGCTTCACTTTTTAAGTGGTAGTCAGTCTTCCAGTCTATAGAGAGTTTAGTGAGTTGAACTGCCTGTACCTTCACTGGGAGCAAGTTATTCCAAGAGCCAGTAACACTACATCAGGATTAACAGTTGGTCTATTTTTAATTTGAGTTTGGCTCTTACAAAGCATATTAACCTTTGTGAATTAGTTTAAAGTATTTGAAAAATTAATTAAATTTTGCTTTCATGTACATATATGGTTAAAATTTGTCCCAAAAAAGTTTGCTTAAAACCAGAATTAAGCATGGCCCCTCTGTGTTGTTTACAACAAATTGAGCTTAATAATTATTTACTTGGTGAATTCTTGAGCTGTAATTTACTACACAAGTGTTTCAAGGTGTATTTATATTATTGTAATTATTGGTATTATTAATATTATTGCTAGTACTGCAAGCTGCATGCAAATTTTCGTTCAGTGTAATATCTTAAAAATGTCACACAAAAAAGCTGGGTTTGGGCTAGTGAAATTCATAACTTTTGTTTAGACCCTTCCTTTATTTAAAACACTAGCTCATGTTTCTTATTTTTTAATCAAATATTTTAATTGATTTGATTACTTCAAAATTTGTGAAATTGTTGTGAAACAAACTGTGATATTTAATAGAGCTGTAAGTTGTGTAACTCCTTCCCCTTTTTAAATTGAAAGCAGTCCCCTTCAAGAAGAATAAAAACTTTATGAATAAAATTTGCCAGGTATCTCTTTTCTGTTTTACTTGTCAAAAGCTGAAAACTATTTTTTTGTATTGACTTCACCCTCAAATGAACTTTCCTGGGGTAACCAAGTGCAACAAAATGAAGACAGTAGGATTAGCTTTAAAACATTCTAGCAACTAGATCTGGTTTATAATCATATGAGATTCAGTGATGCAAATACTGTATAATATTGAGAATAGTAGCATTGCAACAGTTTCTGATGCACAGGGAGATGGTCAACATTGTCTCCTTTGTGGCCTCCATCCCTTCCATCAGAGTCCTTCCACAAAATTTTGAAATGACAAGAGGCAAAAATTTAAAGTTCCATTTTATCCATGTCAACCAAAATAAAGGAATTGTTAGATGTTACTGTGTTCTTATTATTATTGTCTCATTAACCCCTATTTTACACACAATTAATTTACATGATTTGACATGCCTTAATCAGTGTCCAGGTCACATTGTCCCTACCTGCTATCCTCTTGTAATACCACTTTTTCAGAAAAGCAGTTCCAACATTGCAGAGCTTCTACTTTATTACTTTTGCACAGGAACTGAGGACACAACATGCTCCCCCAACAATGAGTACAAAGTGTTGACAGCTCTTTAGAAATTATGCTTCAGTTAGGTCATCATTAAAGTACAAATGAATAGCAGGCAGGTAATGTTCTTCATTCATGCTAAGCTGGTAAAAATCATTACTTTCATCAGAAATCCCATTTTCCTGAAGGGTTTTCTGCATGTCCAGGTTGACTCCATTGTGTTTCCACGTATAGCTTCCTGCATGTAAATTGTAGGTGATGTAACGTTGCTGGATTTCTGTGAGAATTTCCTCAGAGCAAACCTACAGATTTATAATAATATCATTGCAAACTTTAATAGTAATTACCAAAATAAACAAGAACAGTCTTAGGAAATTTTTGCTCATCAAACTGTCGAATGCCATGGACTCGGAAAAGCTCTGAGTTCCAGACAAGACTTAAAGTTGAACTTCCTCATTTGTGTAGTGACTATAGTCTTGAGAAAGGCTTTATAATTATGGAGGTTGCATTTCTTGTACTAGTGTGGGACGGACAACAATGTAGGATAGTTTACTGTACCTCTAAAGTTTGTTCCTGTGATGTGAGAGTATTGATGATCCGTATTTTCCTGGTTTTTGCTGACAATTTGCCAATACAAAATGATTCATCTTTCCACCAAGGACGACCAAAATCATTGTCCCAGTCTGTGCGTGGGCATTTGGGTGGAACATGGACAAATCTACCTCTTGGGGTGTACAGAAATAAACAGTTTGTTTCAGGGTCAATCCTTGTTCGAATCTGGATAAAAATTAATGTTAAACATAACTAAGGTTAATGACTAAATGAAAACCAGTGTTATGAATGGTTTAAAGTGTACATGAAGTGAAGATTAAAACTAAATTTTTCTTATATGAAAGAAGAATTGTAGTGCAATATCTTTTACACTTTTACCATATCTCACTTCATTCTTGAGATATCAAGATTTATTTGATATGTAAATTACACTTTGCATACATCATAGTGTATAATGAGTTATAACAATAATAATCACACATATCTCTAAAATTATTCTATTAAATCTCTAGAAACTTTGTCTGTTTGGTGTTATGAGGGAAGTACAACCACATTCACAGTTTCATGTGACACTATTTAATAATTTCAACTATATTGCTAATTTTATAACAACTCATTATCCACCATGACGTATACAACGTGTTATTTACATAATTACTGAACAAATCTTAATATCTCAAGAATAAAGTGAGATATGGAAAAACTGTAGAAGATGCTGCATTATAATTTCAAGAGTTCTTTCATATAAGGGAAACTTAATTATTAATTTTATTGTCAATGGTTCTTCTGGATGATTTACATTAAGTTCTGACATTTTGGTAGGCTCTGTGGCTGCCTCTTCATAAATGATACACATACCAGATTAAAACCTTTCACAAACTTAATTTTCACTTCATAATTATAACCAAGTGAGTGAGGGTTACCATGGTTACCACAGTATTTTAAATTAACCCTTTTCAGACCATGAGTACATTCCAATTTTTTTACTCCAGCCAATGCTGAGGGGGCTGCCAAAGGAGGATGGGGGAACAAGCCCTGCATCAGAGAAGGCTGCCCCCAATTTAGGGGTTGTTTGGTTGGGGATCAGAGAGTAAACAGACAGCAGGACAGCATGATTTTGATGCCTTTTAGACCAGATTCCCAGAACTTTCCGGAGATTCACTCCCTGGACCCTCACCAGGGTTTTACCTCACCCAACCTTCAGGGAAATCCTGGAGCCACCAATGTTAAATCCAGACAATTTTACTTGTCAAGGGGAAATACCTGGCTGTCAAACAGTTAATTGCTGTAACTAATAGCTGAAGCAAAGAGTTTTGACTGTGTTTTATGGAAATACAAAGTATCTCAAATATTTGTTACTCAGTCAATCTAACTCATCAGATTCGAAAGACAAAGATGGCATGGCCATGTTGCACATAAGCAGTAGCAGCTAATAAGATTCCTTTGTTGAAGTATCGTCAGTGTGGCTGGCTATGTTTAGTCCAGATTGTTACCATGTAAACATGCCCAGTAAAAGTAGAATCCTTAAGCTTGGTACTCATCAACTAAATTTCAGGCCTTCTAACATCAGACAGTATCCAGCATTATCAACAGGTACAAAAGTGTTCAAAGTTTACAAGTTTCAAAACATGTTCATCTATAACTGTAAAACTTTAAATAAAAAAACAATGCTTGAAGCTTTTTAAATTTTTACTTGGTTAATGGCTTACATCTTTCGTCTTGCGATCAAACCAGTGTGAAATATCCTTCCCAGCAGCTTCTATGATTGGTTTTAGTAAAACATCACCTTGCAATATGAAACGACTGGGAATTAGTAAAATTCAATTTCGTAAGGCATAGTGCTGACTACCCTCTTTAACCTAATAGCTGAGCTGACGTATAGTATGACCTTATTTTGTAGCTAGGTAGCGGTATTAGCAGGGTTGTATGGCTCCTGAAAAGCATTAGCTATTAGATAATATTGCAAGCAGTTCAAAAAAGTTCAAAAAGGAAATATTCCTTGATGGTTATGAACTAGTTTAGCTGAAACGTTTATGCTTCATTTGACGGATACTTCGTATTAAATATAGTCTGAATCAAACTTTTTCTGCATGTACGGTTATAGATCTTCAGTAAAATCAAAAGGAAAATAATTATGTACCTGAATATTTTTTGCATAAAGGTGTCAAATCGTACACTTTGCCCAGAAAAGACACCCATATATCTTTTAAAGTGTTATGAATGCTCACTTCATTTGGTGTGTAATATTTTGGCCGTCTTGCTCCTCCCTCTACCATAACTTCTTGGCAAAAGTGAAGAATTTTTGCACAGTTTTTGATGGAAAATCAAAATATGAATCTGAATGGTTGTCAAGGCAACCAAGTTTATGAACCCGAGAATTTTTAATGATAATTACCCATCGTCCTCTCCATCCTCGTCGATCCCCACGGACATGGTCAGCAAACAACGAAATTTTCTAAATCGCTTATAAAACGTATTACATGATACCACTATAGATAACTAAATGGCAATACTGCACTTATACGTCATTGAAATCCTTTTTTTGATCATGATTGTCTGATATATGTGGTATTTTGCACAATATTCTTCTTGGATGAATCTGTCCACCAACCATCTGGAAGACTGAATTCTGAAAGAAAGGGATTTTCTTCCAACAATCTTGCATGCCACAGAAATAAAAAGACCAAATCTACTTATAGAACTTCATATATCTGTAAAAACAGCTCCTAAATTCAGTAAATTAGAGGAAATGATGTTTTAGAGGTTTACGAATTTCAAAAATTTCCGGGGGAGCATGCCCGTGATGCCCCCTAAAATACTTGGTGCTCCCGCGCAAAAATCCAGGTTAGCTTATCCCGTTCTTTGATATTCTTGAAAGTTTTTTGCAGTTGCACCATTCAAGACTTCCAACCTGTTTTCGACGCCAGACCTCATTAACTATATACGCCAATGGGAAATATTCAGCAGGAAGATATGTACGAAGCAGGACCTTTAGGGGGATGAAATTTCAGCAAAATTCTGGAGCTGAAGACGATGTAATAGCTCAATGAAGACCTTTGAAGTTTAAATTAAAGGTGAGACGCACGCTAGGTTAAGCTATACAGGCAGTACTTGTCGCCCAACTGCAACAAATCATAAGTGTTCACTTTATCGATATTTGACCCTCAAATGGATAAAGAAGAAAAGGAATGTTAGAGGCTAAAATCAGATGTATCAGTATGAGGCATATAGCAGCCATTACTGGCATTAGATGTGTACTCTGGAAATCTTCTATGAAGATGCATTCCTGTAACAAACCACTTTTTTTCTCTGGTTCCAAATAATTCACTATCCACCCCCAGAAAAAAAAACAAAAAAAGGCAGTGATTTGTGAAAGGAAATTATGTATTCCAATGCCATATTTGTTGCTATAGAAGTTAAGCACTTTTATGAATTGTAAACTTGTTTCATCTTGCATTGTCCCTGAATATACAAAATCGTTTTTTTGTTTTGTTTTTTTTTTTCAATTTCTAACGTCACTCATTGATAGCTTATATCCAGAATACAAATAATTTATTCTCGATTTTGGTGGGAATGCATGATGACATTGGTCACATTCAGATTTTAAAATTTTAATTCCTTTCTTCACAGTAGAAGTTTAAGGTTGTGATGTTACTTTTGGGGAAAAAATGCACTGTATTCAAATCAACTGTATTTTGCACTTTCTTAAAATTGCAGGTATTTCTGTTCTCTGCCAATCTTAATCTTTGTTGTCTTTACCATATGACTACAGATCTACTCCTCCATGTCATTGCTACCTTGGGAACTTGGGAGTTTTCAACTCTGATCTGATCACCAGTCTGAGTCTCTATACTCCTCCTATCTCAACCATGCCTTGTCCACATGTATGGTGTCCATTACTCAGCATAATATACCTTTTCATTTTATGTTTATCTCTGATGCAATTTCAGCCTTTTATGTTTGTACTTTGATTTGTCCATCCACCCATCCACCTCATTCATTCCTCCCATCCCATTCTTTCCACCCTTCTCCTTCATCTCACCCTTCTGACCACCACTCAACCTACCACTCCAATTAATCTCATCCATCCTTCCATCAACTCATTCATCCCATCCATCCACCCACTATCCCATCAACCAGTTCATCCTACTCCATCCTACACCATCCTGTCCAATTTATCCCATTCTGTCCTAGTTCCACCAATCCTATCTCACCCATTTCCTTTCATCTCATCCAATACCACATGTAATTTCTGCCTCTACCTAATTGTACATACCTCAGCATTAATTTTGTCCCAGTCTCTTCTTCCATTCACGTTCTTAGTTCTACATCTAACTGTGGTCATTTCTATGCATTTCCCTGTCACTATTCTGACAATAAGGTCTGTCTAAACCAGGTTGCTTTTCTGGATGAAATACCCATTTTGTTTTCACTTTTTTTGCTTGTGAAGTGACAACTATATCCTGTACATAGTCTGTCATTGGTACGACCTTCCAATTCCAATTCTGCTTCACAAGGAACTCACAAAACTGCTTGCCTTGCGTCCAAAGTAGGAAACATAAGTCGCAAAAATAAAACTTGCACAAATGTTTCGGAAGTGCTTTAAAAACCTTTTCTTGCTTCTGAGAAGCAATATTTACATTTGCAACATGTTCTCCGTCTGTGCAAGCTAAGAAACTTTTATAAAATGTTAAAAGGTTAATATCATGGCTGCTGAACCTATGTTGAAAATTTGTAACGTTTGGAGATAAGCCCCTTCGTCATAGAGTGGAACGTGTTCTGCAACAGCTAAATTGAAGCTTATTAACGAATTCTAGCCTATGTTGAATAGTTCTCTCTTATTGCTTAAAAAAACGGCCGGGCTAATCAAGTACAGTTTTGATTGGTTTCTACCCAGGTTTCATTGCTGGTTTGGTTTCATGATTGGTTTCCGTAGTTTCCACACGCGTGAAGCGCGCGCGAAGATACCTCCCGTTTGTGCTAGAAGCGCACGCGAAGATGCCCCCCGTTTGTGCTACTTTTGCAACGAAATTTGAGACACGAAAACCAAGAGCAAGGTTCGAAAATAAGAGAAAGAAAAATCTAGTGGCGTTTCTTAAAAGAGACTTACAAGAGAAAGATTTTAGGACTTAATATTTATTATTTTGCGCGTATTTCCTCAACATTTGGCTAGTATCCGAAAACTTGTTGAAGTGGTCTCGATCCACCCCTGGATATTAAATCTTATCTATTGAATAGAACAAGACAGCGGGCATTTCTGTTCAATTAATAAAATTTAACTTCGGTCATTCGATGCATGGAGAACGAAGACCACTCGTCAGGGCTTATCCGGCTGATAAGTTATCTAACCTAATAGATTTTGACATCCAAAAGTTCGTTTTCTCCGCACGTCGAGATTGTTATTTCGACAAGAAAGTTAGTTTAGCACTGTTTTGCAAGCACGTGTATCACTTTCTGCCGACTGGTTGAATATTATGTTAGGTCATTGTTCACAACAGGTACGACACAAAACGTTTGACAGAAACCAGTTGACTATTACAATAGCAGGAACACTTTCGTGAATCACGGTCGAAAGTCGTCGTTCATCAGTCGAAGCTTATGTTTTTCACTCAGGCGGGTAAAGTAGGATTGGTATTTACGTGAAACGGAAGGTTCTTGTGAGTGGAACTGCAGAGAAGTGGCGGGAACACTGTGGAGTTGAAAATAACCTCATATAAAGGGATAATTTTGATTTCGAGAAAACAGGACCGAGGACGCTTACTAAATACATAAGTTGGCAATTATGTTTGGGATATTTCACAGTTTTACTAGAAGAAAACAAGTTTCTCCTTTGGAGAATAATGTCGGTGATCTGTCTCGATGTTTAACGACATGGGATCTCGTCTCTTTAAGTATCGGTGCCACCTTGGGAGCTGGTATCTACGTTGTAACTGGACAAGTTGCTGCCAGTATAGCCGGGCCAGCGGTCATACTATCCTTTACTATTGCTGCTGTAGCTTCAGTGTTGTCCGGTCTGTGTTATGCTGAATTTGGCGCCCGAGTTCCGCATACAACTGGGTCAGCTTATGCTTACAGTTACGTAACAGTGGGCGAGTTCGCCGCATTTGTGATTGGATGGAATTTGATTCTCGAGTACATGATCGGTACAGCCGCAGACGCCAGGGCGCTCAGCGGTTGTTTTGACTACGTCATCGGTCATGCTGTACGTAATTTCACGCTAACGCATATTGGCACGCTTCACATCCCAACTCTCGGAGATACGTACCCGGATTTCCTATCCTGTGTGGTGACACTCGTTGTAACCGGGGTACTAGCTGCCGGTGTGAAACAGTCATCGGTATTTAGTACTGTATTCAACGTTGTCAACCTCGGAGTGGTTGGATTTATTATAATCGCTGGTGCGTTTTACGTGAGACGTGAAAACTGGAGCCGAAAATCCGGGTTCTTTCCTTTTGGCTCATCAGGCGTCTTGGGTGGGGCTGCCACGTGTTTTTATGCATTCGTTGGCTTTGATGTGATCGCAACGACGGGACAGGAAACAAGAAACCCACAGCGGTCCATTCCACTTGCCATCATCATCAGCCTCTTTATCGTGTTTATGTGTTATTTTAGCGTTTCTTCTATACTAACATTGATCCTGCCGTACAACGAACTGGATAAACTATCCCCAATCCCCAATGCTTTTGCAAGGAGAGGGTTCCATACCGCGACATATATCATTGGTATTGGGGCTGTTTGTGGTCTCACTTCCAGTCTCCTTGGTTCACTGTTTCCCCTGCCAAGGATAATCTACGCAATGGCCAACGATGGATTGCTGTTTGAGTCGTTCAGAAAAATAAACCCCAGGACTGAAGTCCCATTGGTTGCCACTGTCTATCCTGGAATTATGACGTCGACGTTTGCGTTGGTTTTTGACCTCAACGAACTTGTGGAAATGATGTCAATCGGTACTTTATTGGCTTATACCTTAGTCTCTCTTTGTGTCTTGATACTTCGCTATCAGCCAGAAACAAGCAAATTGTTTCCTGAAGATTCCCCAAGTAACAGTTTTGATTTCGGAGATCTCGTGCTCGCCGAAGACCACCTGGTTAAGGACTTTGAGAAATCCGAAAGCTCGTTTTCAACGAATGGTAATCAGAATCCTAGAGGTAGGACAGTTGTGGATAGAAGAGAACTCGACAAGACAGTTGAGAACATTGTGTCTTCACCAACTGAGAAAACAGCACGCATAGTATGCTGGGTATCGCTGGTCTTGTTGATATGTTCCTTCGGTTTTTTTGGTCTAATGATCCACGGGATAAATCTAATACTGGATAGGAATATTCCTGTTGTTATTCTCACACTAATATTTGGATTCGTTTGTATCATTTGCATCGTAGCAATTACGGCTATGCCACAGAATTCTGCCAGATTATCCTTTAAGGTACCTTTTGTTCCTGGAGTTCCTCTTTTGGCGGTTTTTTTCAATATATTTCTTATGCTGAAATTGTCTCGTGCAACATGGCTGCGCTTTGTGATATGGATGGTGATAGGTGGGTGATAATCCTTTATTTTGTTCAGCGGTAGTACTGTACATTCGTTCCTTTGTTTGTTCGCTTATTCATTTCCTCTTTCGGCTGTGGATACATCTGCCGGCTTCTTTTCCTATTTCCTCTCTTTCTTCCGTTCTTTTTTCCTTCTTTCTTTCCTTCCTTTCTTCCTTTCTT
>JBAHVQ010000539.1:332372-344540 GCA_036872915.1 Nanipora kamurai | reverse complement strand
TTTTTAATTATTATTGATATAAAATATATAATTATTATTGAAATTATTAATATATAATTATTAATATATAATTATTATTATTGAAATACTCATGCAGTACATGATTAAGCTAAATTACGATGTGGTATACATACATATGAAACATCACAATTTCTAGATCTTACTACAGTAGTATTACTACATGCTGCAATTGCTATAACAAATGTATAAAGTAAACATTAAAGAGCCTACAAACTATCGTCTTATAAAATATTAAACTTAAAGCCAATGCTGATTTAAAATCAAAATTATAATAAGAATCAGCCCGACGTTTAATGGGTTTTGATCCGGATTTAGTGGAGAGGTTTTAAGGTAGAAAATCCCCGCCTCCAAACACTGATTAAGTCAATGTAAATTTAATCAATTTTTTGGTCAAAAAATAATCGTCAACTGTGAAGAGGGGACATATTAATCGCTACGTCAATAAATACAATGTACCACTGGTCACAGAGACAAAAATTCGTTGTCTATCGAAACAGCTCCCGTTGCATCTCTATCAAAAGAGAAGAAGACGTGCCGTTATTAAACCTAATAGGTACAAAGTTCAGCTGATAGACAATGATTTAGTCAAGTTAAATACACGAAATCCAAGTTCGTACCAACAGTTTAAGACTTACCAGTAGTTCCCAAACCAATGAAATGCCATTAGAAGCAAGCAGGGGCACAACCACGAATTTTGGAGGGCAGGCTTCGGAGGTTAATAGAAAAGCACCGTCAAAAAAAAGCACCGTCGCGGACATGAAATAGTTCGAAATAAAACAGTTTCAGTCAATTTCGTGAAATACCGGTTAGAAATGACAAATGCAAATATACCGATCGCTATTTTAGTGAAATTGAAGAGAAGTTGTATATTCAGCTGAATTAGACATTTATTTTTGGTGAATTATGGGAGTGGGGTAATATTCAAGCGCCCTTGTCAAATATTCAAGTCGTACGTAGATATACTCTTCTATTGATCTTGATTCTTACAAACAGACATAGCATTCGACGTAATAAGCTTTATTTTTGACTACGAGGATAAGTGCAAGTTTAAACTGCGATTGGAAACTCGTAGTCGAAATTGTCAAACAGTTTAATCACAATTTTTAATTATTTCTTTTAATTCGATAACTCCGTAGGCGCCCAATCTCAAGGTGCGACGGGTGTGACAGCTCGCTACGCGGGCATTTTAATAGAGTGTGTTTAATAAAATGAAAAAGTACCACACTAAATTTAAAATGATAACAATGTTCACAAACTGTATCTCCCTTGTCGTCCCTGATAAAACTCATAAACCTTCCAAATCGGGAATTTTTTACAAAGAATGGGCTTCCTTTTGAATTTGGGCAAGAAACGTTGGTAATTATACGTCTTATTTAGTCCTCCACAAGGGTATGAAATTTCTGGAATTCTGTACTCTTTAACTTTGCGTGATGACAGGTGACGTTGCCATAGTCTTTCAATTTCTACTGGATAACTTTGATGAATTGCGAGGACTGTTTCGCATAATCCCGATACCCTGGAAAACATGCTGCGATCCGCTTTTGAAACGACATGGTAAACCCTAGGGTCACCGAAGTAAGTCACTCCAGGAATATCGTTGATCCACATTGCCATGGCTTGGTCTGCAAAAGGATGACACATCAGGGTTCTGTTCTGCTCACGTAGAAAGTGTTGCACGAGATCATTACTCACAATTACAAAGCCTTCGTCCACACGAATTCCTCCTACAAGATGAAAATATCAATTCATTCGGACGACCAACGAACGTTCGTCAAGCTCGTAACCTCAGAAAAACGATTTTTGAGCCCTAGAAACGCAATCGAACCCGTAACCTTTAGGTGACCGGTGAGAAACTCTAACCTTTGAGCTGCCAAGACTCAGATGGTGAACTAAGGTGCAGGTTCGTCATAAGTACTGCCTAGGCGGAAGTCACGGTATGATAGTGATGGAAATACTAAATACTGAACACTAACCTGTTTCATGTGGGAGCTTGATATATATCAGACGACCTACGAACGTTCGTCAAGCTTGTTTCCTCAGTAAAACGATTTCTGTGCCCTAGACGGAAATCGAGCCCGCATCCCTCGGATGACCGGCGAGACGCTCTAATGAGTTACCGAGACTCAGATGGTGAGCTAAGGTGCAGGTTCGTCATATGTACTGCCCTAGACCCATACTAAGGCTCAGAAATTGTTTTACTGAGGTTACGAGCTTGACCGTAGGTCGTCTGATATATACAAAGCTCCCACATGAACCAAATTAGTGTTTAACGTTTAGTATCAACTCATTCCTTGAAACATAGACTTAGTTCGATAATGGTGAAGTGCCCAGTTCAACGTCCGGCGTATAATTTGTTGCAAGCGAGCAGAGCTATTGTAGCATCGAAAGTTAAAATGTCTGTAGACTGCCGAATATATGTAGCACAATTCTGACGTTTCGAGCAAAGGCCCAAAACACATTTCTCTTATTTTTCTATTGTAGCATTGACTTATTCACTAACGGAAAATGGAGATGCCCGCTGAATAGTTTTTTTTTTTTCCGGCAGATAAAATTTAAGTTTCGTTGTTCAATTCACGGATAACGTTGTTCTCTTGTTTCTGGAAATACCCACCGGATAAGCTATCCGGCCTTCATCAACCAATTGTTTCAATGCAATACACCATTTCTCTAATGTGAAGTTCCCAGTGTGTGATGGGTAGATCCAGTCCACCCCTGTGAACTCTATATAAATTGGAAGGCTAACTGCCACCCAAAAAGTGAAACCAAAATGGCCGACATGGGGTCTTTTTGGTTGTTTTCCTCAGTCCCTCACGCGGTCACATTAATAAGAACCAGTCCCTAACAAATAATAACTCTAACTTTAACCCAAACCGGAACCTAGAACTACCCCCTGGACACCAAATGTCTTTTAGGACTTTCAGAGGGTAAGGTTCCGTCCAAGACACAGCTATCCAGGGGGTTCGACAACCAAATTTGTTTCCTGGGGCACGAAAACTAAAACTCTTACGTTATTTAGTAAACCCTGGAAACCCCCCGTGTAAATTGTTCTGAGAGGACTAAACACTAACGGCTAAACCGGTGAACTGATTAACTTCTGGTGTAGCTATTATCTACGATCACAAAAATATCTGGCAAAAATAAAAATGTGTCTACATTCCCGACATTTCTTCAAGGTGCACCTACCCCCCGGTCATGATGCTCCGGAGTAAAGCAAAAAAAATTCTCGCGACTATATAAAGCTTAGTGGTGATATTTGTTCTTTATTCTATTTCTAGGAATCTGAAGTCTGAACAAAACGTTCACCATCTTCCCTTTTCCATGAAATACGATGTACCTTCATATTCTAGCTGAGGTAAATTTTAATATTATAACATGGTTAGGTTTAAGTCAGTTCTGCTGTACGGAGATAAGGTATATAGAGGTAAATTTTGTAACTCAATTACGGGTGACCTGCCAGAATGAGCACGAACTTTACCTCCAAAGAGTGTGATGGTGGGAAAAGGTTACACGTCTGTCAACGATGGAGATAGGCAAAGTTTCGCAGTATTCTGATGACCAGCGAGAAATTTAAATTATTGAGCTATACCCGTACTCAAATGAGTTAAGTTTTATTACACAATTAAGTTGATAAATGAGGTACCTGGTGCACTAAATAACCAAAAACTGTTGCGACTTCGTCATTTATGAACAAGCTAGAAATACAAAAACTTACCAGGTTTGCAGTGAATAAAGCCCCAATAAAGTTTTTCCTTTGGTCGATGTGGAAGTTCCAGTAATAATCTGTCCATACAGATAAAATAGTCATCATCAACTCGCAGGAAGAATTTAAATTTATATCGTTCATTTGCCCACTGAGCAATCCACAGATACCTCCTGGCAAAATTTACTCCCCCAGGACTTTGTGCCAAGACTAAATCCCCGTGTAGATACTGCTCCTGTTTCAAAGGAATGGAAATGGAATTCGGGAGTATTCTGTTGTGCACGTCTCGACTGTCTGTAAATATCCAGCAGGCGACGTCCTTGCCTTTACATTGACCAAACCAACTTTTCCGTAAAGCATTTCTTCGAAGTACATGTCGTGGTGCACTCATTACTCCAACGAATAAGAGAACGGGTAGTTTCTCGTTTACAAGAAGTCTTAAATACGTAATGTCTGTGTTTTTGTGGCATATCTCTGTGTAATCAATTGCAATCATACAGGCGATGAAGACGAAAATGAAGGTAAAAAGTCTTTTCCACTTGGATAAAACCCATTTCACTCTACTGCCGAACAATGACATGGTATAGACTGGTCAATAATCCTGAGGGTCACTAAAATAGAATTTTGTGTGGCATGTTTTGAAATTAAAACCCGCTGTAGTGAAGAATTTTAATATTGCACAAATCTAGTGCAATTTCGCGTTGCGGATCACGAATTAAGACGCCGTTTGCATGAGTCGGATCAGAGAGATGAATAACATCCAACGATGAGTGAACCTAGCTGACTTGTCCCTAGTGATGAATGACCTCAGAGATCAATGACCCACATCGAAAACTGAAACTTACCCTTACCGAAATCTAAACCGTATCCTAAATCTAATCCTAAAACTAATCCTAATGCAAACCTATCCGAACCCTAACCCTTATCCTAACGCGAATCCTAACTCAAACATAGTTGGCTACTTGGGTCATTTATCCCTGAGGTAGGTCAACAGAAAAATTGGAGATTGATGCCCCAGCTGAGTCACGGCTAACTGAGTTTCAGATGACCGAGGGTCGCTCATCCTGGTGACGTCGGCACGACATCAGACGGTAGTAAGAATGAAAATTCTTGAAGTGTTTACAAGAGATCAGAACGGAATTCTTCACGAGCTCTTGAAAACATTTTACACTCCTACAACACTATAAGTACGTATGAACAGGTGAGATATGCGTTCTGCTCAGTCACTGACCGGTCTGAAAATAATTTGCGTTTACATAAAGAAAATCTCGTACTGGTCCACTTTCCTACTGGTCTCATAATAGTCGTCTCAGGTCAACTGCCGGAGTGACTTCGGACCGGTATGAACACTTTTTCATTTAGGTCTCACGTAAATGTCCAGTCGTACGGTAACGCTGTAACCGAAACGAAATCTTCCCAGTATGACTTTGTTCTGGGCTCACGTAAACAGGGCATAAGTTGGTCAATCTTTTGAAGTTTTGCATGGTGATAATTGATATACTATGTATAGTTTGTGGAACACCACGTTTTATTTTAATGCTAAGTATTAAAATAAAACGTGGTGTTCCACAAACTATACATAGTATAGGGCATAAGTTCAGATAAAGCAGCAAGAAGACATCTTCTTTCGCAGACATGCTCTACGTCGTCGCTACGTCTTTTCGAAATGACTTTGTACATATACTCATCGTGTTTAATTTTTTGAAAGAATGGGATCAATCAGAACATTGCCGCTTCTACCCTCTTAACATTTTGACTTCTTATAACGAAGAGAGCGAAATTCCTACATTTTAATTGGATAATTAAGGAAGTTTTTTCTTAATCGAGGTAAAGGGTGGGCATTTTGTACTGACCCTGCGCGAGAACTGTGCAGAACTTGAAGACGTAGCTTGGGCCGAGTAATACGGTGGGCTTGAGATATTGTTTCCAAGTATTTAAGAGTATTTTGTTTTGTTTCTATGGAAAAGATTTTTATTTAAAAATTACCAAAAGCTTGAGTATATATGAAACATTACTTTTTCGGTGAAAAGGCTACGTCGTGTGAAATATTCATCTCGTTATTGGTGAATTTCACGATTAGAATTTTTCTCTTTTTTCCACCGATAAAAGTGTGAATTTTCCTCATGTTGTTAAACGTTGCGAGAAATTATGCAAAATGATAATTTCATCAGATACTTCCCGTGCTGAAACATCCCGAAGTTTAATAAGTTTTGACCCAGACTATTTAACAATTACGTGTAATTACATTTTTGCCAATAGATTTACTTTGAGAGAAAATATAAGTTCAGACTAAATCTCACTTGATTTCATTGATTTCATTTCCTATCATATCAGAACAGTGGTGTGAATTCTCAATCGTAAAAAGACGAAAAGACGAAAGGTCAGGAACAGTTAGCCAATTTATGTATCCTGTTCCTTACGTCATGTGTGTTGGCGGTTGCTAATGAGAGATCCGCGGTATGTGGGTGTACTTTGTTGAAGTCAGTATTGTGTGTTAAAGATCTTTTTATTTATGCCAGATACCTCTACCAGCTACCAAAGCTATTCTCATTGGAAGCTGAACACAAATGCTGTTCATGTGGGAATTTGGAGTATATCAGACGACCAGCGAAGGTTCGTCAAACTCATGATCTCAGAAAAACGATTTCTGAGCCCTAGACAGGAATCGAACCCACAATCTTCTCACTGCATATCAGAAGATTGCGGGTTCCTTGTAGGTTCTGTAAAGGCCGTATCTCGTCGGTCCAGTGTTTCTACAGGAGGAAACTGGAATATGCAGAGAAAAAGGGAGCTGTACGTAGATAGTGTCGGGCGACGTCTATAAAGCGTAGAGGGGCCTGGAAACTGCCGAAAATTTAAGGTAGTTAAACTTTTTCGAGTACTAACTTCCCCTCTCCCCATTTGCTGTTCTCCCAATTTACGGCAAAATTAATAACGATTTAGTTGGTGACAAAGAGACCTCGCGTAGGCTTTATACACAGTGATTGGCTTTATACACACGCTAATGACTTCAAGACAAAGAAAAACGCTACATTTTGGTACGGTATGGCTTAAGTGGAAAACGGCCTTAATCGTCCTCAATGAAGAGGTGACATACCAAATGCCACGTCGACAAATACAACGTACAGCTAGTTATAAAGACAGCAGTTTGTTGTCCATCAAAAAACTCCCGCCCCTCTCCATCAAATGAGAAGTGATACCATTATTAAAATAAACCATTACGAAGTCCGTAGTCAACTCATTCCTGTTAAGAGGTCTTCCCTTGACGAGTTAAATCGTCTGGCGGGTAGCCAGAGTAAAATCAGTAAATAAAAATTAGAGTGCTACGTCGGCAGTATTGAACGGCTATCCAGATAGATATGTCAGTTTAATCATTCTTATGTTCCGGCAGTTTCTCAAACCTTTTGACTATCTATATAAAATCAGTAAAGACCTATGGTGATACAATAGAGATAATATTTAAGACAGTTGATTAACCGATGGTTTAGTGAAGTTAAATTGACATCTCCCTAGTTTATACCGTCAGTTTAAGGTGATCTAGAACCCAGAATCTGCCATCGGAAACAAGCAGCATTCAGAGTACTTTTTACCATATCAGTCGTGTACTTTGACGGCCTTGAGAGGAACGGTTGACCCTGTTAACGAGTGAGTGATATTTCGGAAAGAGTGTGAAAACGACCATATTACAAATTGGCGCAGACCACTTGGATACCACAACTTCATTTTTAGCGAATGATTGAATCATGCTGCAAACAATGTGGGTAGCTGACACAGAATTGTTCGAAACAAAAGAGCCACAGTCAATTTGGTGAAATAGCTTTTAGAAACGACTAATGCGAATACCAGACAGCTACTTTAGGGGAATTTTTTACCACAACGGAACTAGTCGTTCATTTTTGATACGCGTTTTGAAGTCGTATGGAGGCGTTTTCTTAAATTGATCTTGACGCTCTTTCTCACATACCAACAGGGCTTGAATATCTTTCGACGTAGTGACTGGACTATAAATCATAACCCGATTTCTAAGAGAAATTAACAGTTGCCTATGAGAAAACCCCGTATTTATGCAGTAGCACTGAGAATATCGTACAAAAGGGCAACGAACTGTCCCTCAAACGTCATCGGGAAACTTTGTTCGAATAGTGACAACTGTTGATACATTGACGGCGTCGGGAGCCGAAGATCAAATTACGGAAGTTGACATTGAATTTCAAAATTCTGTTAAGACTTACCTCTAGTTTAAGGTAACTAGCGTTGTAAGGTGTTCCAGGACTGGAAATTCAGATCAGTTGTAGTTGACAGGTATAATTGGTAACAATTAAAAGTATGAACAACTCCACTGGAAACATATTTTATGCAAAAGACCTAATTAAATGTTTTTCCAGGCTAATATAAATATCCAACCTCGTACCCAGACTCTTTTCTGTTGACCTCCCCAGAAACAACAGAAGGACTGGGTTCTGGGTCAGAAGCGTGAGCTATGATTGGTTGATGGTTATGTTTGTAAAAATTCATCCAATGACAGCTGAGATAAATTATCTAGAACCCAGTCTTTTTATTATTTCTGGAGTGGTCAATAACTTTTACCTTTTCAAGTACCTTAATTTACCTTCCTTTTTTTATGGTATTAAAGTGTATATCACCTAAAATTTCTGTTTACACCAAAAAGTTTGGAACATTGGGCGGAAAACTTGGAATTGATTCAGTTGTCGTCAACTAATCAAAGTAGTTCCGATGGTTGGTTATCTCCAGTGCTCTCTAAAAAGACTGAAACAATATGAAACAATAACTCCAGATTGAATTTTGAAGCAATCCATGGAGGCTGACATGTAGGTACGCCCCAGTCCCTTTTACGAAAATAGTACTGCAAAAACCTTAGAAAACTTTATCAGTTTGGCTCAAGTTTCGTTTTTCTGAGACAGTTTTCGATAGCCTAAGTCAAAAAGAAGTAAGTGGTCTTTCACCTTACCTATTCTTCAGAAACAGCCATTGGTAGAATATGAAGTTATTACCCAAATAAAAAAGTTCGGTCGAGAAAACGGTACAGAAGCTCCTACTCTTTTTTCGTTTTCCTTGGATGTCCTTTGGTTTTTTTAACATATCTTAGAGCAAGACCAGGACGAAAGCTTTGTTAATCTTACACTTGTTGAGTTTTTATCACACAGGGATGTTGTTATTGCAGTAAAAATGAGAATTTACGAACTAAAACAGATTAAAAAACCGGCTTAGCATTGCCGCTTTGTGGTAGCTACTGGCAGGGAAACACATGCTTATATGTACATGGTAGCTACACGCACGAAACGCGTGATTTATACCTACATGGCTGCCTCCGTGGGCGGAAAATTTTACTTCACCCGATCATAAAGCCTGATTTCCACTAGGCGGAATTAGAAGTTAATTAGAAGTTAATACTGTCTTCTTGTTTCTCATTGGCTCTCTTGGGCTCCGGGAGTCAATGAGAAACAAGTACGCGCTGAAAAGTCCGCCTAGTGGAAATCAGGCTGAAGGCGAAGCTTATGGAGTTATCGTTCCAGTCTTTTTAGACTTCTCTGGTTATCCCAGAATCTGCGAGGTTGACTACGTCCGGGAAAATGCCCAGCAATGTTCCAAATCGGTAAATTTTTACAAAGAACGGGCTCGCTGTGGAATTTGCCCACGAAAATGTTGTAGTTAAGTGTCTTATTTTGATCTTCACAAGGGTAGGAAATTTCTGGAATTCTGTACTCTTTAACTTTGCGTGATGACAGATGACGTTTCCATAATTTTTCAGTCTCTACTGGATAACTTTGATGAAGCGCAAGGACTGTTTCGCATGCCCCAGGGTCCTCGGTAAAGATGACGCGATCTACTTTCGATACGGTATGGTACACCCTAGGGTCACCGAAGTAAGTCACTCCAGGAATATCATTGATCCACATTGCGATGGCTTGGTCTCCATAGGGATGACACATCAGGGTATTGTTCTGCTCACGTAGAAAGTGTTGCACGAGATCATTGGTCACAATTAAAAAGCCTTCGTCCACTCGAATTCCTCCTACAAGATGAAAATATCAACTCAGCCTTATACATTATACAATAAATGTCTGATCCGGAGGAAAAGAGTTTTGTTTTCCCGAGAGTGTCGATGTAAAAACTTGTAGCTCGATGACGAAGGACATGCCGGAATGAGTCCAACGGTTACCTACGAGGACTGAGATGGTGAGAAAAGGTTGAACACATATATTGTAAAAAAAGTATTTTACTTTTAATAGGGATATTGTTCCACGATTAACGAGACAGAATTTTTTGTTAACTTCCCAGGAGTAAGAATTGAAACAGTTAAAGGTTCCTTTTACCATAACGGTTGTATGGCTTTTGCCAAATTTAGTTCTTTTCGTAGAAGTTTTACATGAGTGTATTTCTCAATTATAGTTAGTAGACAATTCCTTCTAGGTTTGTAATTTTAGTTAGATCTTTATGATAATGTTATTACTGAATGTCTAACTTTACATTTTAGAGCTCCCGCTGATTTTCATGGTTGATGGGATTACCCAATGAAAATAAAGGTATTTCATTTATTCATACCTTTGCAATCTTTAGTCCTTTCTTAAAGGACACATTTGTCTTATTAAAAGGAACTCTTATAAATAATAGGTAATGTTAATTTATTGTTCTTCCATATTTCACTTAGTTCTTGAGATATTTAGATTTATGTGATATTCAAATAAGATATTTTATGACGTCATATTGTTTACACAATGCCTTAAAATCGTTCATATCTCGAAGATTATTAGACGAAATCATTTGTAAGTTGTCTTTAATGTTTAAATCTATGTGTTTCCCTTATTTACGACTCGCAGACAGTAGACAATGACGGAACGTAGTGTTTCAGAATTTCGCTAAATATGTATGTATGTAATCTGAAGCTATAAATCAGTACAAAGATACAAATAAATTTACGATATTAAAATAACAAGTTAAAGTTCAAAATAAACTACAATATTTAAAAACATACATTGTCCAACTACGTCCGTCCTGGCGTGTTTTTCTCAAGAAATGACATAACAGAAGTAACATAATGACATACTTTAACCAACATTGTGAAATTCATTAATTATTCAATACGAAATAAGCAATCAAAACTCCTGCTTTATGACATGTGATAACCCTTGTAAACGCGATAAAGATCTACTGTCTTCTGTATCATTTGATACAGAATACTAATAGGGTTATTAGTATTCTGTATCAAATAATACAGATCTTTCTCATCTCATACAGATGGATAAGTTGACATCAACAACAAAATTTAGTTTTTATTATTACATTTGATACTCTCAATAGAATGTTTAAAAGCTTAAATTGTCTTTTGAATTTCACAAGCCGTTTACAACATTCGCGTCCGTGTTTGTATATCCGATATCCGCGAAAGTTTGTATATCCGATACAACGCGGCCGCTCATGTTGTAAATGGTACTTATAAATTCGCATGTGCTCACAGTTAGGCGCCATGTTGTGTTTTTTGGTTCCAGTCCTCTTTTAGCGCAACACTATGATCCATGCCAATATGTAAAGTTGCAAGTGATTTCGTTCAATAACCATAAAGATAGAAACGATTTTAATGAATTATGTAAACAGTATGACGTGATAAGTTATCTAATTTGAATATTACATACATCTGAATATCTCAAGAACAACGGGAAATATGGAAGAACAGTAAAAGGACATTCCCCTTCGTTTTAAGTGTTCTTTCAAATAAGATAAACTTAATTTACGAGCCATGTGCCCTTTAACACTTTGCCGGTAACTGCTGCCATTTGGCTTATTAATTTTGCTCTGGCTGACGCCATACAATTTTATTTGTCGAGGGGAGACCTTCCGAAAACCTGCCCGGTTAAGGATTAAAATACTCGTTAATAATTCACGAGGAAAACACATACGAAATGGCTGCCCAGTTAGTGTGATATTAGAGCGTAGAAAGTTAAAAGGTTGATAGACTGCCGAATACATGTAGCACAGTTCTAACGTTACGAGTAAAGGCCTTCCTAAGAGAATGAAACGTGTTCTGGGCCTTTGCTTGAAATGTCAGAATTGTGTTAAAAGTGGTTATCTTTCATTCCAACATTCTTAACCGATTTCCAGTGCCTTGTTATTAAATCTACCGTCATCTGAAAAACAAAATGTCGCTTTCACTCATTTCTTGGCCAAGTTTAAAATTATGCTGATTAGGTAAAATGTAAACAATGACGTTAGCAAGGATTCCCCTATACGTTTATATGAGTTTATAGGTTCCCACATAGTACCTGATATACGTAAGACACCACAACTTTCTGGTGACCAGTAAAACATTCAAACCGTTGAACTACACCTGTACTTCGATAAGTTCAATATAGAATTAGGTTTATAAATGAAATTCTAAAACTCATTGATAATTCAGGAGAAAAACACAAAGGAAAATCACAACCGTAACG
>JBAHVQ010000539.1:313557-323976 GCA_036872915.1 Nanipora kamurai | reverse complement strand
AATAAAAGAAGGTTTCGACTTTATTTCAAAGTCATTGTCAAAACTATTCAAACAAGGTTTTGAATACAAATAAAAGAAGGTTTCGACTTTATTTCAAAGTCATTGTCAAAACTATTCAAACAAGGTTTTGAATACAAATAAAAGAGGGTTTCGACTTTATTTCAAAGTCATTTTCAAGCTAAAAAGTAAGTTTGACAATGGGTTTGAAATAAATATTACCGAGATAAGTTTCGCGCGTCTTGTTTTTTAACTCAAATTTTGAGTTTACAAGATGATGTTGTTCGGAGTATATTTCTTGCTGTATTCCCTCAAGTTGTTGGCTGGTAATGGTTGTTGACTCGGTTTGAAGCTTTCGAGGCAGGGGGAAGAAATTTTAGATTGTTTCATGCGCTCAAACAAGATTTTTATGTACATAAAATTAGTTTCAAACATCAAGAATTGCTGGTGTCTGTCAACTGAACCAGGACATACTTGTTATCAGGCTTCGCTCAGCGTCTGAGTGTCGTTAGCTCATTAACTAGAGCATCTTACCGGTCATTTATCACAGCGGTCAAATTCGAGCTTGACGAACGTTTTGCATATTATCTTCCATAACTTTAAGCCCTCTCGTACACAAGGATAATTCATAACATTCATAACATCGTAATACACCGCTGATATTGATAAAAACTAGTGATTCATGGTCTTGCTATATCTTCAAATAATCTATACCAGGAAAAGGATGTTCTTTTTTAAACTCAAATTCATTTCATTTACACAAATGCCAGTCCATTTCTGCAAAGTCGAAGCGATCAAACGTAGCATGAACAATTAAAGTTCTTGTTGGATCGACAGCGGAAAATAATTTTGACGTGGTCATTCATAACTCGGATAACCGCTGTTGCCATTTTTTCAGAAATAGCTATCGTCAAGGTACACATTATGGTTTTCATTTGGCTTTGATGTGGTTTTGGTTAAAGATGTCAAGTAATGTTGTTGATACATATGTGTGGTTTTAATGTCACTCTATATACACATACTTCCTTTCGTGATCTTTATCCTTGAGTAAGTAACAAGGCAAGATAAAAATGATAACAGGTCTACTTTACATTCTACGTGCTTCTAAAACAAAACGTGTAGTTTAAGACCGTCGCGACAAATGATAGAATTCCAATCGTTGTACTTCTATTTCGCCTCCGTAATTATTCAGCTGAATTTATTTCTTGAGAAGTATCTTTTCAGAGAACTCTTTTCACGCATTAGTTATACATGTAGTTCTCTTTGTACATGCACACGTGACGTGGTTACCAGAAATAGATATTCATTTTAGCGCTTTACGTACGCAAGATATCCTCAAACTAGATCGAGAGGGGTTGCGATGATACATATGTCATAACGTGTCTATGGCTGTATCATTTATGTAAAACTAAACTCATTAGCAATAACCAAAGTAATCGAAAACTGTCCCCGCTGTCTACAGCGACAAAACTTTTATCTAGACGAGCTATAGATCCGTGATACAGACTGGATAAAAATGCTTTGAAAAACCATGACGAGTACGAAAAAGGTGAAGGTGCGCTGTCTGTTTCCATAGTCGGATATATGTGGGAGAAAATCTAAGACAAACACTTGACTTGGTGGCTACACCTAATTTAAACTTTAAATGGTTTTGATGTCAGCTTAAGCCATGACAAGATTGTTGAGAAAACATCATTACGATGAAACAAATGTCCAGTCTGGCCTTGTAGCTTGAAAACTATCGTCCATTAGCGTGTACTATAAGCATCTTTGCAAATAAACCTGTATCCATGTGCCGTTGCGCAGCTCCAACAGCTGTTAATCCAGAGGTGGTTTATAGCTGAAATAGTTTATGCCATTTTAAGATTGGGCCACAATCTTGTCCACGAATCAATTCGTTCCAGTGTAGTTCCTCAGCCTTGTCGCTGTTGTTTCTTCCAATTGAAAACCTCCCGACCAAAGATTTCCTTCCAAACGGTCGACTCACACGAAGCAATGTAACTAAAAGCGTTACATTGAGCAAATTATTTTCTGGTAGAAAGAACGAGAATTTCTCGTTGAACTCCGGGTTCTGAGAGTCCCTTCGGATTGAGGTCTTTGTATCGAACAAGAGATCACCCAAAGATGAAATGAGTTTGATCTCGACGTACATGCTTACTGACTTATTGTGAACAAGATTTCCGCAACATCTTGTCTTGAGTATTTCGATGTTTAACCTTTGAACGGATGGCCGGTGTTGTAACGATACAAGCAGCTCCGGATCTTGTGTCATTCGCGTTCCCCTTTCAGTTGACACTGAAACTGGACTCGTGCTTCTTTCGTTCTCCTTACTCCTGTAGGCCAGCCCCCTGGTTGGAGGAAACAACTCGATAGTTAGTGTTATAAGTTCAAAACCCAGCCGAACATTCTTTAAAGCGAAAACTCCCTCCGCAAGAAGCACTCGCTTCAACATCCTCTGATTCTCGTAGAGCCGAAACCGGAGTTTCATTTGAGGCAGTCGTTCCCTCGGGTAGATGTAAAAAGCGTGTGGCTCCGGGAAGTTCTTTGCCTTGATACGAAAACTTTGCCGTTTGTCTGGCAGTAGAACTAAGTCTATTTCCATGCACTCCTTGTCCTTAATCATTTTCTCATCGGTCAACTCCACTTTATTAATCGTTGTACTTAGTTTCGACATGTGGAATGTATAATCGAGCACAAATCGAAGCCGAGCTACAGTGAACTCAAAGTCACGACCGACAATTTGACTTGATAATGTGAACGTGGACGACGCGGGACTTATACTACCGTTACTCGTAATGTTCATGCCCTCGATAGTCGAACTTAGGGATAAATCTGGCGACACTGTATGTCTTGGAGCTGTTACATTCTCCCGTGCTATTTCATTTATTCGTTTGGGTTTTGACACGTTTGATAACGAGCGATAGGCAGTATTATGGCTGACCTGACTTGGCCTTGACGATCTATAAGGGTCAGTAAAGCGTCTTGGATTGCTGTATGTTGAATATGCTTCCCTTCCGTGGCCGTTGCTGGCACTTTCCATGGAATTCATCGTGGATATCGTAGAATCCGATGACGAAGATATATCTTTGTCTCCTAAAACTGAATGCAAGTCAGTAACGTCGAACTCTTTGTATTTTTTATCCTTTGTTGTTGAAACTTTAAATTCGGCTTCCTCTTCGGATTTGTGTTGTCGTGAGTCGCTTTCAAGGCTTTCCTGTGACGAATGGCTGGCGTTGTTTTGAACACGTGATCTCCGCGACACACAACAGCAAAAGATGAGTTGAACGTAGATCGGTAGTGTATGCCCTATCAGCTGATGGCATCTCTCTAATAAGTAACCAAAAGGCATTTTAATGAGGCTTTTAAAGCGACTGCGTGAGAATCGCCAGTCTCCGGTCAGTTCTTGCCTTCTGGTCTTGTCTTCTGGTTATACTAATTTGAAACATAACACGAGAAACGGTCCTAATCAGAACGAATTAGTTGTGTTGAAAAGGTCTCTTGCAATTGGGACGAATACCGGAGTTGTTTTGACTTGAACAAAAGCTACGGCTGGAATAGAATTAGCAAGTTTCGTTTAAAATTAATGAGCGTTGACGAAAATGTTTCTGGAGCGTTCCGAGAAATCCGAGAAACGTACACCTCGATTGATGTAGTTTCCAAAAACTCTTCAAGCTCAGAAAAAGCCAAATAGCAAAGGTGATAATCTCTGAATAATATTTGGGAAGAAAACTTAAATGCAAATAATGAAAAAAGTCTGTTATGAATATTTGATGTTTTTTTGATTGATGTTTCTTAGTATTGTGAATATTCAATGTGATCCCTTAAAATTTAAAAATTCTTGGGTTTTTGCAATAACTTTGCCAAGCATTATGTAGTGAATTAATTCAAAACGCAGGAGTAATTAAAGTTAAGCGTACATGTTATACTTCATCAAATAAAGAATTATAGTTTTATATAAAACGTATTTTATGTTTGCTGAGGGAAATGTTGACTTTGTAAGTTTAGGTAATAGAACAAAGACGTAAATATGCTTTTAAGACATTTATAGGCCTATAGCGTACGTTTTAAAAGCAAAAAAGGGCGCAGGAATTATTTGTTTCTCGAGAATAATTCCATGTCAGTCTAAACATAATTTAAAGCTGCTCGTTCATAGTGCTCTGTGAATTTTGATATATGTTCCCGAGTTTATGATTTGGTAAGAAAAACTACTTCGATGCATTAAAATATTCAAAACCTACTAAATTAACCCACAAACGACCAACCCGTGCCGTTCTTCTTGCCAACGTGATAATATTTGCTTGGTCTTGGATACTCAAGCTTGTAGCTTGATGTAAGGTTTACTCTTGTTCAGCAAGTTTGAAGGCGTCGTTTTGAGTGTTTTTATCTCCACACTTTCGGAATTATCTGATAGTTCTGTACGGAAATCTGTTTTATGTGTATCAGATGAAGTATAAATAAATTCTGAACTGACCGCTGTATGGCGAGACCTCTATTTTGATCAATATCTGGGCGAGATATGCCCGCGAAGAGTGCTTACTGCCTTACCAGGAGGATAGCAGTATTTTCCATGGCAGGGTTTGGGAATTCCCGAAAATTTAAGCTAGTATGTGAAACCGACGTTTCGAGCGAAGATCCTTCGTCGGCCCGACGTTTCACTCCGACGAAAGGCTTTCGCTCGAAAGGCCAGTTTTATTATCTTAGACTTTCGAAATTTCCCTCACCTTTTCGGCATTAGACATGCCGTTCAGTACTACTACCTACGCAGCACTCGACGTTTAAATTTTCATCGGCTCTTTCCTCGGTTTTGCTCCTCTACTTAAAGGAGTCTTGTCTGCTTTCTGCCTTTTTTGTTGCTCATATGAAGCAATACTGGACCTTGCATGTAAACATAGTTCAGGTTAATTACCACACAAAGTTTAGTTTTGGAATCTTGATCATGTTACAAACGATGAGTCGATGGTGGTATTTATATAGAATTTTTAATAATAATATAATAATAATAATATATAATAATATAATATTATAATATATATATATATATAAAATAATATAATAATAATAATAGTATTTATATAGAATGTTGAACACAAGTTTGGTTCACGTGGGAGCTTGCGGATTCGACACCCGTCTAGGTCTCAGAAATCGTTTTTCTGCGATAACAAACTTGATGAACATTCTCTAGTCGTCTGGTGGTATTTATATTTGATATGTTAAAACAAAGTAGTATGCTTCTCCCGTACCAGCACTAGATACGTGTGTTGTGCTTCTAAAGTGTTACGTGTGATACAAGTGACGTAGAATTCTGAGCTCGGGTGAATATAAGTAGAACCCATACCGGGAAAGCATAGAGCGTTTCACCACATGCCCGGTACAATTTTTTTCACTCGGGCTAGCGGTAACTTTCTTGATCGTCCACCTATCGTTTGTAATAGTTTCAGTTGTTAAAGTGCCTATCTCACCTGTGGAGATTTAACATATTCGTATTCTCTGGGTCGCTCCGGGCAAAATTTGCAATATATCTTGTCGTTCGAATATTTCATCTTCATGGAGTTTTTCGCTGTATAATTTGGCGATTTTGAGGGTATTTCAAATCATGGCCGGGAGAAAAAAGACTGGTAACAAGTGAACACCACTGAACTTTAAAAAACCTGGAAGGCTGACTCCAGTCAATCAGCTAATCAAAAAGTGAAGTGTTAGCCAGACTGAAATACTGAAGGGTTGCCACCGTCTGGAATGAGGCCAACTTTAATAAAGACACGGAACTAGCGCTACGAAAATTTGGCAAGTTATGCCAAAGCTCGGACAATTAAAAGGATTGCGTGAAAGTGTGTAGTTTAAACTTCTGCAATTATTTAAACGTTGTCCTTACTGCCAAGCTTTGTAATCCTTATTGCTGTCGAACTTGAAGGGAAATAAAATAAAAATTATGTTTGTTTGATTTGAGAGAGCTCTAAAAGTGATAAAATATTGATCACATAGTTTTCCCAATAACTCACATCATCCTTGAAATATTCTGATTTGTTTCGTATGAAAACTAGACAGTATGATATCAATTTATGGGCACAACAATATGACTCAAAAAGGTTGGTAGACTGCTACTCTCTGACAAAGGGCCATAGCTCGAAAAGTTAGAGTTCTTTATCATAAATTCGGCAGTCTACCAACCACTTAACTTTTTGTACTGTTTTATACTGCCTACACGGCATACCCATTTTACAATATGACTGATTAAAATATCATGTATATCTTTGGTATGACGTAAATCAAAAGCATTAAGTGACTAAAAACCACAACACCAAAAATATCTTTCCTATCTTGAAACGTAAGCAATCTCGTATCCACACCTTTCCTCTTCTCCTCTCTGTGGAAAACGTAAGTTCCCAGACCCCTCTCTCGTGACAGCAGGATTGTTCGTTCCTTGCCCCAGTAAAACGATGTATTCTGTGTTTACTTTCATCTGGCGCACACAGTTAATTTACATGAAAATGTGTGGAATTAGTTTGCGTAATACTAGTTGCTTGGGAACATGGAAAGCACAACACAAATGTTCTTCAGTCATGTGAGTTTGCAATATATCAGACGACCAGAGAACGTTCGTCAAGCTAATGACCTCAGAAAAACAATTTCAGAGCCCCAGACGGGAATCGAACCCTCAACCTTCTTATGACCGACGAGATGCTCTAACCATTGAGCTACCAAGACTCAGATGGCGAGCTAATGTGCTGCTTAAGCAGAAGCCACGATATGATTATCGTATTACCATATCGTTGCTTCCCTTGGGCAGTAGATATGGCGAACCTGAACCCTAGCTCACCATCTGAGTCTTGGTAGCTTAATGGTTAGAGCGTCTCACCGGTTGTGGGTTCGATTACCATCTAGAGCTCAGAAATAACATTTCTGAGATAATTAAGTTGACCAATGTTTGCTGTCGCTTAATTGCTTGAGTAGTAATAGGTGAACTAAATCTCACAGGACTTACTTAACGAATGTAGTACAAGAAAAGTAAGTGGTTTTGGAGAAAAACTGCGTTCATTGGTTTGCTGAAGGGAAACGGCATCTGTTTCTTTTGACAATATTTTCTCATTTTTATTGACCCAAGGAAAGTCTCTCAACATTACATTCTCATAAAATTTTGTCTCCAGGCAGGCTTGAGGATCAACTGATATGCAGTAGGGCTCAAGTGCAGTCTTTCGGTGTAAGCTTTGTGGTCTCGATGGATTAAACATCTCTGGTTTAGTTTGACTTTGTGAAGGATTTTGACCCATGGACCTTTCTGTATTCCGAAGAACTGCTATAGTATCACGTAAGTCCACCGGGGTCACCGCGTATCCCATGACAACAGCTAGTGCAATCTCAATCAAACGGAACACAGTCTGAAAACACCACCACTGCCAAGGTGCTGGATTAACCTGCACTCCTCGGTAGACATTGTAAACACCAACCAAAGCGACAAGGTTGCATACACAACAACTAATGGCCAGAACTGCTGTAAAGAGAGTAATGCGGGCAGTCTTTTTGACTCGATTATTTCGTGAACGATTCGGAAACATTTCAGATTCTCTTTCTATCATCCCGTCGCGTAAACTTCTGTACCTGCTTAAAAAGCGAATTGTGTCTCGTTGTTTTTTACATTCTCGTAGAAGCTTTCCCCCGCTGTACAGAACGCTGAAGGATATTGCAAATCCCCAAACTATGAACAAAGACATGCACACCAGAAGTAGAACAACTGTTTTGCGTTCAAGCGCCGTTGTGGTGTCCGCTACTATAACAACCACGAAATGTAGTGTAATGACAGCACAGACAAACCTTTTGCTGTTCAATTTATTGCCCGAAAGCTTTACACGCGATACCTCAAGGAAGCCGATGTGAAGTAAAGAATAGCACGATGTCAAACAAGGAAATCCAAGGCCAAACAACAACCTTGTACTAACTAGTGGATAGTCCAAATTTAGTTCATAGGGGTCGGTCAGAAGAAACGCTGCCCGTGTAATTCCAAATACCACCAACAAGCTATGAACAGCGTAAACATACGCCACAGCTTTCTGGTTACCGTGTCGCTTACCACCAAGGAGAATCACAAAGCTGACAACAACTGAGTACAAAGCCACCATGATATAAACGCATGCTAGACCAATGAAATGTAGCTCCCAAGCCCACTGATATTTCTCTTTTGCTTCTGGCCATTGTGGGGCAGGCTCGGCTCCTGGGATTCTTTCGTTGATTTGATCGCTCTGGTTGTTCGAGGTCATGATCAACAGTGCTGGAGAAGCACTCAATATTCTTATAAAAGCTGAAATGGTGTGGATAATGCCTCTCTTCTCGAAACTTGATTACGTATGTCGTGGTGTCATTTACGGAATGTTTTTTGGCAACTTTAAGTGACTATTAACTGTTTAATATCACACATCTTAGTATCTCCTTCAAACATTTCTTGCTGTTAAGTTTGTATAGCCAGATAGTCTCTCCCACGGATTGCCTTTGTTGTCAGTATGATAGCTTTTTAGCTTTCTTGTCAATATGCTGTTATGACGATCAACAGTAGGTCTCGTCTTAGAGAATTTCAAAGTTTTCAAATGAACTGCCTGGTGGTTGCCTCGATGCTGAAAACAGACAAGCTACCCCTGTCATACTTTTAGTTCAACGAACACGACGAGAAGAAACCGAAATTGGACAAGGATTTCTGTTTGCGTTTCCTGCAGAGTCTAAATCAGTATGTATTTTACATTTTGAGCCTCAGTAACCAAGAAGAATTTCAGTAATAGCATTACGTACACAAAAAAGGGACGTCAAGTCACTTATCTAAAAATAGCGCAAGGAATATCGAAAACGGAAATGAGACTCGAGATTTCTATATTCTTCTCTCCTACAGTTTTTGACTGTTTATTGTGAGTGGCGTCTCTAGAATTTACCACCAGACTGGGCGGCCGTTTGTCTCACAAATGGGTCAGACAAATTTGGCGCCCAGGAAATCTGAGCTAGAAAGATATCAAAACCATGGTTTCTTGATGTTTAATTTTTCATCCTCCCCCGACGACCGACCCTCGAGAAGGGCTTTGTGCCCCACCCGCGGGGCATCCCTGTTTATTACTAACATCTGATGGATCAGTATCTTAGCATCTGAATCGAGTGTCAGTCGCTATTTTAGTATGTGATTCATTTGTTGTTTCACCTTTTACCCGTGATTAGTGAAATTCATTAAGGCCAGGCATTATTGATGGTTTGCGGTCTATCCCATCACTTTCAAAAGATAGTTATACGGCGGCCATGTTTGTGCCACGTATGATAGAAGCTAATGACATTGCGGCTATGACGTCATGTGCAAAACATCAATTGTATTAGGCAAGCAATTACCTTAACTTTACGTTGGTAAAACAGATGGGTGAAGATTGAGTGCCTTCGTATTACGCCTCGCTTATATGAGACCGGCACAAGATCAGACCGCTATATTAGAATGGAAATTATTGAAATGTTTACAAGATACTAAAAGGAAATTCTTCGTAAGCTCTGTGTGCAAGAGCACACATTTTGGCATCCCACAATATTGTATGTATACATGAACATAAGAGGCACGGGTTCTGGTAAGTCTCACACCAGTCTGAAGATAATAACGGCGACGTTGAGAGATTCTCGTACTGGTCCACAATCTTTCCGGTCTGAGGATAGTAGTCTCGGTTCAACTACTGGAATGACTGCAGAACCGACCTTTACATTCATTTCTTGAACTTTAATTTAAAATTGTTTTGGCCAGATGCGTAATTTTCAAGATGGCCTGCCTTAAAATTATCCAAAAATAGTCTTGTTAATAAGTACACTCTATATATTGTTTAATTACTTCGAAAACGTTTCCTTGACTGATCTTAAGGTTGTTTCCACGTGCTTTTAGGAGAGCGTCAAATGTACTTGCATAATGTAAAATAGAGAGCAGCTGACCCATTTTTTTACGAATCGGAAAAGGTGAAAGGCTTTTGTGCTGCTGAAAAAACGAGGACAGCCATGGACCTGTTATCGAAATGTTTATATCTCTTTCTCTTGTCTACGTTCGTACGACGCAATCTTGAAACCTTTCCAACAGGCGTTGACTTTGAATGGTCTTCGCGGTTTTGATCTTGAATAATCCAAAAATGTCTACTGTTAGGTACGGTTTTACCTAATACCCAAAAATCTAAATGTAAAAGAGCCATAGTCTGGTCAGGAGTCCGTACTACGCTTGACTTATCTTTGACTTTGTTCAGCTGAACATAACCTAAGGACCAGAATTTGCTACCATTAACTGCAGCAGATATTTCTACATTTATAAAGTAATAAAATATAAGTCGAAAAACTTTATCTTACTTAAACACCGAGTAGAAAGCCTGCTCACGTGGGAGCTTGGTAAATATCAGAACAACAGAGGACGTTCGTCAAGCTCGTTTACTCAGAAAA
>JBAHVQ010000539.1:271052-298436 GCA_036872915.1 Nanipora kamurai | reverse complement strand
ATATATAATATATAAAAAATACGTATATGAGAATATATATAATATATATATAATATATAAAAATACGTATATGAGAATATGTATATATATACGGCTATATATATAATATATAAAAAATACGTATATGAGAACATATGACGTTTCGGGACGTTTTTGACATTTCACCCACTCCAACGTCAGTTTCTTTTTAAGTATTCTTTGGCAGTACACAACTCTTAAGCCGTTTCTGATTTTCCGTTCTGAGTTCAAACTTATACATTGGCGAAATAACACTACCACTTAACGACGGGTGATAAGAGCTTTTCAAGTGATAATTATTCTATTTTGTACGTGTCGTTAAAACAGCAGTACTCCATATACGATGGAAGGTAGGTTTCGAAATTCCTGTCTAACGTTAACAAACTGTTAAGATCTGATTTTTTGCTGAGATTCTGGTACACGAGGATTTTAGATTTTGAATATTCTTGAACTACCCAGTGAGTAAACTCGTGAAGTGGCATGTGTATTGTTTTAGAATGGTTTTCGTTCTTTTTTAGCCGTTGCTAGGATTAACTAACGTTACGATAGGTAAATTCATCTAACATGCCAAATACTGAAATACATGAGGCAGAGACCAATTTTACTAAATGCTTTCCGACACCACCCGACTTAAGTAATTAGTGTAATTGTAGATTCAAACAAAGGCTTTTTACGTAACATTACCCGACCAATATTACCATCACTTGAAATTTAAAGAACAACTTAGAGAAATAAAGAGATTCACTGTCCTTTCAAAGAACTTTTATCATACTGTATGAAAAGATAAAGAGATACGAAGCAAAACAGCGTTGGCAAACAGTGGAACAACGTAGAGCAAGGAATACTTTTCTACTGAATATACCATCAGAATGAAATAAATGTATATCCACTTTGAATGTAAGAATGATGTAAATGGACGTAAAGAGTGCTGACGGCATATCCAAAGAGCCCGTCCCCCCCTTTTGAGCTGTTAAAAAGGCAATAACTCTCCATAAAGTTTGTGACAAACCTGGTTTTGTACCATATTTGCAGTAACATAATCTGGAAGGCTCGGGAAGGGTTGCGAACTATGTGGCAGACACATTCCATGTCATAGTATCAGATTATGTTATTTAAAGCCATACATTTTGATAAAAGTGTTAAAATACAAATAATACTACTGGTTAGGCTATCTAAAGAATTTCCCCAGAAGGAAAACCTACCCTTTACAATAAACACGACATTTCGCCAGGAGTACCAACATGGTCTTGTCAAAACCATGGTGGACGTTTCTTACCATCTGCTATAAAGATAAATTAAATGAAGCGAACGGATATTAAGTGAATGAAATGAGTAAATGAAGTTAGTCGATAAACGATATGATGTTTGGTACATTATTACAACCTACGTAGCACTCACTTTACATCCCTGTTCTAGATAAGCTATGTCAAGTGTTTTTACTTTGAGTTCCTAACTTGGTTGGAATTTTCGTTGATTACCTTTGCAAACTTGCAGAATTTCGTTACAACTTTCCCAGGAAATTTGAAAATGTTCCTAGACTAATATTTTCCTAAGTTCCTAGCTTCTTGGTAAAATTTCCTAACTTCCTGTCCTGTTTTGCGTGTTGCAATTTGAACAAGCTCAAATTAGTCGCAAACCAACGCAAGTTATCGCAGGTTGGCGGTCAAACGAGTCCTAAGCTAAAACTTGCAGTGAGTTGCGTTCTCGGTTGACTGAGGTTGTACAGGTGAAATAAGACTACAAATATTTTGTCGCAGATTATTCCCAGATTAATTTCGCCCAACAAAGGCTTAGGCTTAGACTCTGAAGCTCGAAACCGTAGCTATTTGCCTCGTTTTCTGGCACCACATCCGAAAAAAATTCATCGCGTAATGAAAGCTACTCTCTAAATTCAAACATTGAAATTTCAATCTATTTGTCCCTAATTCCAGTCTTTCTAGTCTGTTCTTAAGGACCAAACGTCTAAGATTGGTAATCAATCTTTTACTATAGTGAAAATTAGAAAGTCGATCAATCCAAAAAGATATAAGTTTCGATCGATAATAGAGTGAAAGCTTTCTTTCCCGCTAAAAAATGATAAAAAATTTAGAATGCAAAAAAAATGAACAATTTCAATTACTGAAATTTTCAATTTTTTGAACTAAGAGAGTACCAACACAACAGCAGATGTCACAGTGCGGTACCATTCTGCTGTGTTTTACACCGGAAAGTAGTTGACGAAAATTCGACGGAAACTAAGCCTGAGGGAGGAAGTATAAGAAGTATCTGTTTCGGATCTTTCAGCTTCGGTTGTTAGTGTAAAGTAGACGTCAACCTTTAGGAGCATGCAGTCACTATTCAGTATTACACTTTTGGCCTCCCTTTAACCAAGGTTTTTTCCTCAATAGCTCTACCAGACAGGCTGTCAGCGCTGGCTTTTCTAGTAGTCATGTACAAGTTGACACTTCTTTCGTTGACAAGTTACCCTGATAGATTGCTCATTCACACTCGTTTCTTAAAAGAATCCCTCGTGCGCCAATTGAATTTGCCAAGTATATCATACCTATCCGCAGGAATTCTGAGAAAACAAACTGCTGCCACTACAAAGGAAGAACGAGTGAGCAACAGGTAGAGGAAGTCCGTATTCCACTCATAATGTAAATGCATTGCATAGATTACAAAAATTTGCACAGTGTTCGACAGATTGTCAAATATGGAGAGAAAAATTATTACCGAATAGCCAGAAGCAATAAAGAGTTTATACTTTCTACGCAATACCAAAAAACCATCAAACATACGAATCCAAAACCTAAATATGTCTAAAATACAATTTGATCTTAACGAATTAAAGAATTAAACTATGCCTGGCCAAACAACGTGCATCAAGTAATTTGGCCAGTAATTTTGGTAAATTTGCCTGTTTATGTAACGGCTGATCATCCTTAAACCGTAGCCGTTTTTCAACCGAAGACCGGAATTAACCACTCACTTCCACCAAATCAGTTTACATATAAAGCCGATTCGTGCGACGAAAAGAAAAGATTTTGGCGTCTCACTCCACTCCACCTGGTCTTCATCTGAAATATTTCTGGAAATATTCATATGATTCAGGAATGTATGTCCACAATTCTCCAAAATTGGAAAGTTAGTGGGATAACAAAATATTGGAGAAATTCAATCGGTATTAAAGTTATCATAACAAATTATGCTGAGTATGCCAAATCTATCAATTTCTTTTTCAGCAACATTTTTTGTTTCAAAATCTCATTAGCAGTTAAGCCTTAAGCCATAAAACATTGAGAGACACGTGGCGCAATAAAGGGAAAAACGTGGCAGATATTATAATTTATTCCGGCAACGATTCGATCGATGGCAATGGAATTAAAATTTTATAATTTTTATTAAACTTCCAATATTTTCCGTGGTCACAACTTTGTTTTTGCCATAAACTTTATGTTCGAAGACTTCCGTCGGCTTTACTCAACCCTACAAGCTGGCTTAAACATTCATTCACAGATTCAGTCTTGTTAAGAATTCAATTTTTGGTCATACAAAGTATAAATTTTTTTGATGATTCAATAAGTTCCGCAAAGTTGTATTAGTAAAAAGTCCGTTTTGGTGTTCATTAAGCGGTATAGTCACTCGACTCGTATACAGTTCAGGCACTTTGAGCAAACACAGCTGTTTCGTCTTAAGATTCATCATAATTACGTCTTTGAGGGTCTAAAACGTATATCTTGTGAGGTCTGAGTAGCCGTTCTCTGTCAAACACACTCTTCAAAAGTCAAAGACTCTCACTCGATGTGACGGCTCATCGAATTAGAATAAAGTAACGTCCGGTTTATTGTTTATCATCGACTATATAACGTAATATTACTTTAGCACCGTGCAATCAAATTTTTGGAGTCGATTTAAACCACATGACTTAAGCTAAGGCTAATTCCAAAATATGGCTTATCCACTTGTCTGGGAAACGATGAGGAAAAGCCAGAGTGGACGTGTCCAAATTTTCCCCGTTGTAACTATTTACTTTTGTGTTCTATTACCGTTGACGAGCTCTTCCGGTGTTTAAACTCCCTGGGGACTAATTGAAGTTAAGCTGGAGCTAATATTTCAATATTGTATATTGTTCTTCGCAGTGAGATGTTTAATCTGATGAGCACGTTAGTCACTAAGGTCGCTTGGTAATCCGGGAGAAGACTTTTGAACACTTCAAGCAAGCTAACTTCTCGTCAAGCCACGTATTTCAAGGTGAGCGTTCGTTTTACTTCCTAGTGATTCACAGAGATACGTTATCGTTTGATCCTTAGAAGGGGGACAAATTTTTGTACTTTTCATGTCTTGGCCCGCTGGGTGAGGCATTACTGGCTATGTAAATTCGTAGTTGAAGACACGATAGCTTATAAAAGTGTAGTTCTCGTTTAGGTTTTCCAAACGAAACCTTGGAGTTTATTTCCAACGTTATTTTAGTCGAAGTGTTAACACATCTTTCCTGTGGCAGGGAGACATCATTTGTGTAAATAAATGATTAAGTGAGGAGACCGCTTCACTAACTTCTGCTCGAGTGAAACGGAATGTGTTTTATGAATATCTCAAACGGGGAATGAAAACCCTTAAGGAAGGTGACTTTGGTTTGTTTTACTCAATAGCAAAGCAAAGTCGTGGTTGACTGTTGAGAGTGTGTGCCTCCCTGCTATTCTTCTTTATCTTGAGATAATAATCCATAATGCCTGGTAATTAAAGAGCTTTAACAAGGAATTCATACTATGTCCCCTAACCCTGACAAGTCGAGTGATTGAAAAAAAGCTTTTTTTGTCGTTCTTTATTGAAGAGATACTCTTTTAAATGCCAATTCTTCTCAGTATTTTCGTGGGTTATCCCCTGAAAATCGTGGCTGCAGAAATGGCCATGTTTCGTGTCTTTCAAATGTTTGGTGATCCTCTTATCGTTTACAAATCAGGTATGCGACATGCTGTGTGCGACTGCTGTTATCCGATTGCTCACACTTCGAGAAACTTTTCGCCAGTATAATTCTGCAAGCTTTAACCGGCAACGCTTGATCCCAGAAATATGGCTGACCCATTGGTCATTCAAGGAGGTTTGGTTCTAGACTAAACTGTTCAATGTTTACAAGCACATGTGATGCTCTTTATGTTGAGTGACAAGGCGACAAAACAACTAAGATAGATATATTCCCTGTTCAGTAACCCATCTTTTATTTAGGATTATTACAACAAAGGATGAAAACGAACAACATTTATTTTTCTTTTCAAAAATAACATTCTTCACAATACACTTCTAATCATGGCTGAAATCCGGAGGAAGTGTTTAAAGAGACTTAAAATTTTAGCACTCTGTTTGAATTACCTTATATTACACTGGATTTAAACATTAACTTTTTCTACCAGCTAAACACTGATATTAGCACCCCCATGTATACTTGCCGAAAGGAGGGAAAGAAAGGCTACGTAATGTTTCAGGTGAAATTGCCTTTGTTTATTTCAACAAAACCGAATCCCACGCTCCAGAGACCAAAAGTTGCTTTACTTTTCTCTGTATTGAAATGGCTTTATCGATTTTGGCGCATCATCCCACGCGGTGTTATGGCTGGGCTATTTGTGGCATCGTTTTTCTACATTCAGGTGACTATTTATTTCGGATTCAAGAAAAATATAAAGAAAATATTACTACTCGTGTCTGTTAACATGTTCGTGAAATATTTCTAGGAGGGCTGCGGGTACCAGCAGTTGAAAAACTTCAAGCAGCGCTTTACAAACATGAAAAGACCTAATGTTTTTGCTCTACAGAAATCACGGTTCAGGAAAAGAAAACTGGAATAAACGCAAAGCCTACTTTTAATTTTTTTACTTAAGATTTGACGTGGATTATTTGTCATCATTATTATTAAGAATCGCTAAATATTCACTTATTCTGGGCGTGGCTGCCTCATAATCAGATCAAGTTACGGTCGTCTTCTTGATATCCAGTTTGGCTTTATTGCAAAACGGAAATAGCAGACCCTTGGATAAATTTGCCAATGTCCTTCACAAACGTTGTATAAATTCTGATAAACTTCGCGATCCATCAAGCTTCGTTCTTAGCCAATGGAAGAAGGGATCGCTTGTAGGATGGGAAAGTGATTTCCTTTTTAAAAACAACAGACACGCAATTGACAGCCACTTACACGCATACAATCAAAACATTTTGTGAGAGTGTGTTTGCGTGTTTCACCACGCGTTCATTGGCTGTGAGCTCTTGAACTATGGTATAACACCTGCTTAAGTTGACCGATTAGCCAATCACAACACGTCATGCTTGTTGAAATTTGTGGGCAGCTGCCACAGACATTATCAAACTTAATCCTTCCTTGAGCGTTAGCTTGAAAGAAAGATACACAAGGGATTTCTTATGAGCTTGCTGTGTACTAAAGGTTGGTAGATCATACTTTAGGTTACAGTCCAAGGTTTTCTTTGGTGAAAAGTTCCAAAGGGTGATTTTTCAAAGCGTTTCTAAACTGATGTATTTAAAACTCATATAAATGCAATCAGCCTTATAATGATCTGTAGACCGGTGGAAAGAGTAGATGCGGTTATGTTGTTTGGAGGTGGGTTGCGCGAAATAGAGTGGTTTACGGTTTAGATTCGTGAACTGAATTCCCTGTGAAAAAAGATCTGAAATACTTGCCAAGACATGCTTTTTTTATTTGCAGTGAGTTTATGCAAGGTTTGCAAACGCGACAATCGGTACTTTTAGAACCTTCTATCTCCTCAATTATGCAAGTAATCTACAGAAACAAATATTATTTTGAAAAAACGGTGACAGGGCCTACGCGCAATCATTGTTTTGTCGTCATGTTCATATCAGTTGTACTAAAGCCGTTTAAAATCCGTACTATTTCTGACCATGTTCACTTTGTTTGCTCGGCTTTTAATTCTAAATCGAACTCGCTTAATCTGTTGGATTTTTTAATTTTTTAAACAGCATTATTAATAGACTTTGTATATTTTGCCATCAAATGCCACGAGCTACCAACGAGCGACTAACGAATGCGGAGTTTGCTTGTAACTTGGACAGTTTCTTAAAGGACAACAAAGCCAACTAACTGCAGGAGGTCTATTTTTATTTGCTTGCCTTCTGTGTACTGGGCTTTCAATTCAAACAATAGACTAAACAAGAAAGCAACGTGTCTTCTTGTTTCGAAAGATAAATATTACAAAGCTTGATGAGTTGAAACCGTAAAGAATTGAAGTAAACGTACCGCTGCTAGTTGTCGACTGCCTGAATCTTATAAACACGACGAACAGGATCATATATCAAAAGCCGGCAAGGGGGCGGATGGTGTAAGAAATGTGACAACTTATTTCTCACATCTATTCTTTTGAAGGGCCTAAATCCAGAGTGGTCAGTGAAGCGGAGGAAACGACCACCGGTCCACAGGCTTGGAGTAAATATTCAGCTACTATTGAAAACCAAGGCAACAGTTTGATTGTGAGCCTGCCCGACTGTACCCGGTGCTCGTCGACTTCAAGGTGAGAAAAAACAAGAATAATTTGAGTCTTCTTTTCAGATGATATGTCCATTGTTGGCGTTAATTGTCCTAGTATAAATTACGTATGAGTAGTGCATTATCACTTATACTCGAGAGTTTTTATCCTTCTATTCTAATAAAAGTATCCGCAAACTATCGTGCTTGGTTTGGCTACGGCATTGGGTCACATGAAGAACATAAACTAAGTTTCGATATTTCGAAATTACGTAGGGCTCAGGGTTCAATTTGCGTCCACTTCGCGGACGACAGCTATAAATCTTGTTGGCCATCAGGAGATGGAAAGAGAAATGGCCATAAAGAAGGGAAATGGCAATTGTGACGGCAAGGCAAAGAATGGAGGAGGAAAGACAAACCGAGGAAAAGGGAACGACTCAAGCAGTTTGGTTGACAAAAATGGGAATATGTTACCAGCTGAGAATAGAGGAAAGCGTGAAGGGAAATGTCAAGTAAGGCGACAGGGGTTAAAATCGACCATCAACACCGAGACAAACAGAAAAGATACCAAAAATTTGCCTTCATCAAGTGAAATAATACCGAAATATTTATCAAAAGATGGGACCTTATACGAACTCGAGGGTAAGGAAAGGGTTCTTTATTTTCCAAAGAATAAAAAGCTTGAATGTGTAAATAGCCTTTGGTTTAGCTTGGCCCCCCTTCAGCAACCGTAAATTGTTTGTCTTATTATTTTAATTATGTGTAATTAATACTTCACACGAAAGCTAACTTTAAAAATGTTTTGCTTTCCTTCCTTTCGTTGACTTGGAAATTAAACCTGAGTATCGACTGAGAAGTGCTTGAACTCGAGCTATTTCGTTAAACGGTGATCTTCGGGTGGTGTTGGTTGGTTTGGATAATGTTTCCTGTCATTATTTAGTGAACAAAAACCCCGAACAAATGCTCACAATGGGACGAAATTGTGATAAGGTGACACGCCGCTTGGGTCAAAGGGAATACTCCCAATAAAGATAGTATTTCTTGTCTAACTTCGTCGCTTTTGGAAACCATCCCGAGTTTCACCAGTTGACCGGAAACTTTTGAAACAACTTGTCTCAAGCTAATAATCGTTTCGCATAGTCTGATAGAATATTATTGATCTCTTTGTTAAGTATTGTGAAGAAATAGTCAAACTTAACCGGGCGCTAATTTTTACGATATGTTGATATTTTTTTCGACTCGGAAAGAATCTTGGATGGATGTCTTCGGGTAGGTTTTATTTAATCAATTGTTTCTGTCTATTTTATTTAGACTGTGTTTACATTGACAGCCAAAGACCAGATGTACCTTTTTTCATTTGCGCTATTAAAGAATTTCGAGTGGTGAGTGCTTTTGTAGGAAATCCCTGATTCCCTTTCGTTTCTTCAAGGATTAAAAGTCTCCGTTAAATACTGCAGTCCGTGCCTGGTGTAAGGCCATCTGACACGAAGTTGGAGTGATTTTTTTCTGTGTAAACAATTCACTATTTGTTTCGCTAATACAATGTGAGCTGTAATATAAATCCATTTTGAAACAAGCTTATGAAATTTGCATGTCGTCAAACTTCGCCCGATACTTGCGCCATTCGTCAAAACTGAAGAACATTGAGTTTAATAGTTTCGTGTATTGAAATCCTTCAAAAAATACTCGTTGAAGAATAATTTGTTCTTGTTGTACCTCTAATACTTTCAAAGGAACTTCTCAGTATGTGGTATGGTAATTACACGAGAAATTAAATTGGCGTTAAGATATGAATCGATTTCGAAAATACGGGAATTTGACCTTTGCCTTTAAGCCACATAGATGGATTTTTTTATGAAAAATGCAAACACCATACTTTCCGCTATAATGTATTTTATTTTCGCTTTTTATCATTATAACATCTGGTTCAAAACATGACAAAATTAACGAAAGAAAACTACCGAAACTGTTTCCGTCCAGTAACGGAAGAACGTGGATTTGTCAAAGGCCAAAAGAGTTTTCAATCTATCATTTTTCAGAGGATGTACTCCGAAACAGCCCATTGGAAATAGACAATAGTCAATAAATCAAATAGGCTGTATTTTCTGTCAATGATCAGAAAATGATCAGAATTTGTAATTTCCACTACTTCAGTTGAGCTCTTCGAACTGCCTAGCTGACAAAGCTTATTTAGATATCCAGCGATTCTTAACCATGAAATGATAGAGTCAAAATTATGAGAGTTGGCAGGCTGATTTTGATGACAATGTCATTTGATTTGCACTGAACATGATAAGAATCAAACTTAGGAATCAGACTGAACGTAAGGTGCACCCAAAGTACAATTGATCATTGTCAAGACATAGCCAATTTTTATGTAAACTTCAGTAGAGTGTGGTCATGTCTCACAGACCCTTTTATATGCTAATCCTGGCATTGTGACAAGGATATCAGCTGTAATGTGTTTGGAAGAGAGAGATAGAGGACACTAAGGGAATCTTCCAATCAGATGCAAGTTTTTTCATTTGTTATTGTTTTGCTTGCCCCTCCCATTTTTAAATCTGATTATCTTCTTAAACGTACTAATCTTTGCTATGTAGAATTTTACAGGTTTAGTAACAAGTCTCCTTGCAATCTGTTTCCATAGTGCAAAAGAGGATACACTTATGTTGGTGTTAGATGGTTCTATCGTCCTTCGGAAGTTCCAGAGTCTGTTTATCAACTTTTGGTTCAGGATCGAAACACAGAAAATGGTAAGTAACATCAAGGGTCGACTTTATGGTTCAGAATAGCTTTTGAAGGGTGACAGACGGTTGCATTTTAACAACCGATGATAACTTTTGTCATAGCACATGGCTTGCGGATGCATGGCACTTATGTTACACTTGAAATTTATTGAAGAAGGCAAGGGGGGTTGTCTTGCAACAAGTTCATAGAAAAAATGTGCATTTCTAAAACCCCACCTCAAAAAATTGCATCTTTAGAATTACCATGACTCAGATAATTTATTTCAATCATGAATCATAGAATGATATTTCTTAAATTGCTATTCACGAAGTATAAATACCAGCTAATGAAGGGACTTGACAATATCCTCACGCCTTGTCTTCATTGTTATTAGATTAAACTTGGTTGTCAAGAGGGAGTGGTCAATATCTTGTATATTTTATGTTTAAACATATATTCTTGGGATGATGTCACAATGGTTGTTAGTGCTGGAATTCAAGATTAAAATCAGCTGTCATTTCTTGAGCATTATCAATAGAGTTTAGGTCAGAATTAGCTGGAATTAGAGTTAGGATTAGGTCAGGATTAGATTGAAGGTTAACATTATGGTTGTGTTGTTAGGAATATGGGATTACAGATAATTTTTTTCAAAATTAAGCCTACGTTTAAATTGACTGTTCAAGAAAAAAATGGCAACTTGTGTATTTAACCACAGACATGTAGAAAGAATTTTTTGTAAGGAGAGTGGGTGTTAAGCATTATCTTTAAGCTTTTGCCATTTTCAGTGCAGCTTTTTAAGATTTACGGTAGCTACTGTGTACAGGTTGGTTGTAGACAAAGCCTCTGTGGGGATAAAAAATCAAGAAGCTTGACCAAAACAGGTTGCAAAAGTACCAAGAGGTTCAAAAATGAACCCTGACAAACTGGGTAGGAAAATAGTATAGCTAAGTAGCATTAAGAATGTGGTATCGCTTGCAAAGTGAGTAGATAAGTGATACATTTTTAAACAAATAAACAACATATTTCTATTGAATGCAGTAGATTTAATTTTTTTATGACGAATAGTAAGGGTAACTTACTTTTAATACTCCAAAGAATTTCATCAAGTTTGAAGGAAATGTGCTGGAAATTTGGTGACTGGCACCATTATTGTCTTTGAAATCAGGTAGCCATAGCTTAGTTCCAGTCCCCACAATCAAAATCTGCCATGTGGCTTTATCTTTAATCTGGATATTTCACTCTGTGAATAAACTTTATAAAAATTGGCAGAAATATCTAAGCTTTAAAATGTTGCTCACTTCTTCTTAAATAATGCACTTCATTTTCTTTAGCTCATCAGGTTGTTTTAAGGTGATCTTTAGCCTCCTTTGATGCATCTGCAAAATATGTAACTAAAGTTCAGTGTAGAGGAGACTATATGAAAGTACAGAAACTGCAATGAGGTGAAAACCTAAATAGAGGGGGTCAGGATTGGAATGAATTTGATAATGATGAATTTGTTAATTGGAAGCGAAACTGATTGGAACAATAGATTTCATTGCAAAACACCATTTCACCACTGGTACCTGGACTTTTCACTATTATGAAAGAGAAAGAGTCAGCAAACTTCACCAGACAATGATACAAAAATGGGATCCTGCGTAGACAGTATAAAACAGCACAAAAAAGTTGCCATTATAAAACCGCCCAAAAAGGTTCAAGGTTGGTTTAGTACCGAATTTATGACAAAGAATTTTAATGTTTCAAGCTACGGCCCTTCGTCAGAGCGTGAAACAAAGGGCCATAGGTCGAAACGTTGGAATTCTTTAGCATAAGTTCAGCAGCCTACCAACCCGTCAACTTCATCAGTTTGTTGTTAATGATGTTCACTGTGTTGTATGGTCCTGAAAATTCAAGAATATTGAATGAATTTGGTGCTTTAGTACTGAATGGTGTCTAACCAAGACTAGCTGAGTGTTAGGTGCTGAGGTTTGGTTTGATGTTTGGTAGTATGGTGAGGTGCGGTGTGACGTTTGGGGTATGGTGAGGTGTGGTGTGATGTTTGGTGGTATGGTGAGGTGTGGTGTGATGTTTGGTGGTAGGGTGAGATGTGGTGTGATTTTAGGTGTTGTTAGGTGTGCGTGTCGGAAGATTATTCTTCTGTCTCCATCACGCCTGATGATAGAAGAAGCCAAAAGTGGTGCCAGACTACGTTTTGAGAGACTGGAGGGAAAAGGGCTCCCCTGCCAAGGTACGCCAGCTTCCTCATTGGGGGCCGGTCTTCGGGAAAAATAGAAAAGTAGGAGACCAGGAAGTGATGAGACATCGAGAAAGCATGAATTTGACCCTTTTGTAGCTCAGATTTCCTACGAGCCAAACTGTTTTCGCCTCCCAGTGGGAGAAGCATTTTTTTTTCTTTATCTACTGTGCAATGGCTGGTGGAATCAAAGTAGGCGATAAACATACCACAAAGATATTTAGATGATCCACGTTTAGGTTATATAAAGCTCCGTCCCATCATGCAATTTGCCGCAGACAATTCCTAATCATGACGTATGCAGTTGTCTCGAGAGCGCATGACTTACCATTCGCACGCGAATATTGCAGTACCACCTGAAGATTCTTAAAACTGAATCATATCCATCAGAAGGAAGTATCGAACGTGACGTTCGTACCTTACATATGGGCTTTGAAGCCTACAATGCGTACATGCGTAATGAATCTGTGTGTATGTAATCTATTGTATTATTCACTATATTGGTGAATAATCAATAGTGCGGTGGTCGTTAGGCATCTGGAAGTAGTTCTAGCCCCAGGAGAGATGAACATGGCCGTTTTGTCTTGCCTGTTAATTGAAGCAAAATTAAACTGGTTATTCAACTGATGTTATCACTCAGCTTGATCATCAAGATAATGTATACCACACAGCGAAATAACCGCGCTGATTGAGGGATAATGAGAAGGATGTTAAGTTCATGATCTGTGGGTGGTATTCTTTATCATAACATTACTCTTTCCCGATCTTTGCTTTTGTTGTTAATAAGTGAGAGCTTGATTAGTATCTTTTCTTCCTACCACGCCAAAACTCAGTTGTGGTCACAGTTGTTTTACACATTTCTGACAGATTCTGTCAGCGCATACAATTAATTGGCAAACCAAATGGCTCAGATTATTGGTGACAGACCTTGTTGATGTGCCTTTCTACTGGTGGAAGAGGACAAGAGATTGTGTTTACACTGGGTGAATGACCGCAAGTCTAATTGTTTCAACCCAATCGTAATGAATTTAGGTACTTTCCGATTGATAAAGGACACTCGTTTTCGTATGATCATGGTCTGTTGTTATTGCAACCCGCGTTTGTCCAAAAGTGGACTTGCTTTGGGCTGCGTCAGCGTATGTGCATAAATAAGTCCAACCAGCTGCTTGCTACTAAACTGCATTTTCGTTGAAAGTCTACATCCAGTCCGTGCGCTTATCAACACGACAGAGTAATCTGAATTCAATAATCGGAAGCCAGGATTTAGTTTAAGACGATTTTATTTAAAACATTACTATTCGTTTGATAATAAATTGTGTTAAGGTTTAATCTCTTGAGAACCAGAAGAATTCAAAACATCTCTTCGAACAGGGTTTCGTGACTTTGCATGGTAAACCATGTAAAAATAGGTATCTAAGTAATCAACATTTAAGTCATGTGTTCCAAGAGGTGTGAACATAAGTCCATTAATATGGCGGAAACATGTCTCCGGTGCTTGTCATAAGATCGTTTCACAAAACATAATGTTTCGTTCATTTTAATTCCAGGGTTTTCAGTTTATCGTACTGACGTAATAGAGTCGATTAAAATCTTTTATTTGGCGTATTCGTAAATGTAGCCATAATTTTTTATTTTTTAACTTGACGTAACACTTACCTCCATTCCCGGGCCTTATTGTCTTCCGATGCCTGTCGAGGTCGAGACACTTTGCATACCAAGGCGGGGTCAATAAGTTAATAAGCTGACATGTCGCCCCCAAATTGAAGGTTCCGCTTTTTTGTGAGCAATTTGGGACAAGAAAACAGACTTTCGGATCCGGTAAAATGTTTGTACCATTCTACGTGACAGTATGCATGGAAAAACTGATTGACAGACGGTGTAGATGCCTAAAAGAATGCGAAATGCTTAATCACAGTGTATCATTCTCAGGTTGCATGTGTCGAAAGGCTTTGGCTTTCTCGATGACAGACTGTCTCTCTGATGACTGGCAGTCACTTAAAACATCATCCTTTCTTGTCTGTATTTAGCTGTTCGGTTTTATTTTTGGCTTTCTAGTCCTCTTGCACGAGGCAGAATGTTACCACCGCACATGCCATTTAATAAGAAGCTGTCGTTTTACCATGAGCTTCCAAATCAAATGTTTATTTCCTTTCTCTGCTGGCCAGTGGGGTCGGAACTTTGTGAGAAAGTGCAGAAAAGTGTAGAAGTGCAGACAAGTGTAGAAAAGCGAGAAGATTTTAAACTATGGACAATATTTTGTGTACACCGTGTAAATTAATAGGCAGCTAAGCTTTCGGGTTCAACGTACCGAACTTCATCAGAGCGAAGTCCAAAGTCAGCATGACAAAAACTCATTTGCCTATTAATTTACGCGGTGTTTACCGCAAATTCTGATATATTTTAATAACGATGCAAACTTTGAAACCTCTGTCCATACATTAGGTCTAGTTCAGCGTACACGATCGTACACCGCACGACAAACAGGCGAAGGTAAATTTCTCTTTGAATACGATATAACAAGAAAATATACTCCTACGTTAAACTGAAACGTAAGGTCGCCATAATTATTTTAAGCAGCAAAACGCAAGGTATAGCCGAAGTAACTCTACAAGGAAAAACAACTCTGCCATTTGCCGAAGCTCTTCAATGGGAATGTCAACCCCTCTCAAGAAGGGTCGTTATGTCTGGAAAGAGTACAACCGCTGAGTATTTGCTTTTCCTGTAACCTTGGTTAGGCAATTTATGATTTTTTTGTTTGTTTAACTCTATCTGCAGAAATAAAAAGATGTACAAAAACTATTGGTTTCAATCTGATATGGTCCAAATAAAGAGGAAATTTGCGTGAAAGATGGCCAATGCACGAGAATATAGGCAAATTCTTGTCGAGTCACGTTCTTGCTTCCACTTAATAAACTAAAATTCAATTATGAAATAGAAAGTTCCAACCCGCCCGCTGCGGTGATTGCACCACGTTTTATAACGACCACTAATAAACCGGTATATTTTTTAAACGTGCCTGAGTAAGGTTTGTCTGAACTGACAGAATATTATTTAAAGTGAATATAGGTTTGTAAAAATACCACAGTATTTATTTGGCGTTTCTACAAACCTATATTTACTTTACTACTAGTACCATGCAAACTTTCAAGGAATTAAGAATATTGTTTCTTGACAATTTAGTTAAACGTTTTGCAGTTAATCGCGGTGCATGACGTCTAATATTTCAAAATGACCGCATTATTTGCTGTTGAAGTAGGTGTTAACTTCGTCTTCCTCTGGGTAAACCGTTATTAGGCTCCTTTGGTATATTAAATCTCCGGTGGAATTAAACGAAATATTTATTCGCTTCACTATGTTTAGTTTGCTTCAGGGAACTTTATACTTGCGTGGGGATGAGCGAAAAGAAACTACTCGCGTATTTCGAGTCCAATGTTCCACTTGACAAATGCTTTTGGTTTTGCTTTTTTTTTGTTTATTGGTAATGTAAGCTGACCATCGCTTTGCCCAAAACGGATAAACGCACACAAGCTGTTTACGATTGTTATCAGGCGTGAACAGTGTTGTTGTGAGTGGCCTAGTGAAAGGGGAGGTTTGTTGAGTTCACTCGCGCCCGTTGTTACCACAGACGTAGGAATACTGGGTCATAAAGCTGTAAAAATAACCGTAATAGTTGATACTAAAGCTCCATACAGGTGATATGTGACCTTGAACCGCTCCCAAGAATGATTTCTACTAGCACCCCCTGATTGTGCTGCACCCAGTAAACAATGTTGCCAACTATATGTATTATGCCAAAAGGTCAGCAAGCTACCTAAAATTTATGACTCTTCGACGAAGGGCCTTCAGTTGAAACATTAATTTCACTATCTTAATTGTCAGGCAGTTTCCTGACTCCAGGGCCGCCGAGAGGGGGCAATTTGCCCTGGGCCTTCATCTTACTAGAGGCCCCAACTTGAGAGACTACCCAAAATTGAACAATGCTCTGAGTTTGTAACAATGAGTTTAGAGTTTGTAACAGTGTCTTCTAGCACTGTATGCCTTGCGCAGTTACGCTGTCATAGGGCCCCACGAAAAAAACTGCCCCGGGTCCTACCTGACACTTTGAGATCACAAACGTCATTCAAAACGGCTTACAAAAACTGCTTTTATATCAATTTTACATCAAAAACTGCTTTTATATCAATTTTGTCAACGATGGTTGTCTTGCCATGATAACAGCATTGTTACTGAAATAATTGGAAACGCTCTCTGACCAGAAACAATTTAATTGAACGAGCTTTCGACTGCCAGACTGCAGTCTCAATAAAATTGTTGTTTTTGTCAGAGGGCGTTTCCAATTATTTCAATATGTTTAAACCTGACCGCGCATCATCAATTTTTTCTAACATTTTTAATGCGATGTTCCGCCATTATTATGAGACACCTTGTGTAACAAGGTCCAACAATCATGTTTCCGATGGTGAACACGATATTTCTATTTGTGCAACTCTTTCCTGTTCTGTAACAGGTTGTTGGTGGCACAGTGATAGTACACGTGGTAGTACACGAGTCTGTTGTTGTTCACATGTGAGAAGAGTGTTGTCCAGTTTGACTTTACCAAACATCGCAAGTTTTCTCTGGGTATTACACTTTCCTCCTGTAGTAAAAATGGACCCATGAGGGATGGTCCTTACTGGACCTCAAAGGATAACAGCTTCGTTTAGCTGATAGGATTATCCAGTATCAATGAAGGAACTTTACTTTACTTTTGTAACAACCGTTGAGGAGAATGATAGTGACAACATTGCCCTGCACTGGCAAAAAGGTTAACCATTGTTAAACAACATTGTCGAAACAATGAAAATTTTGTTGGTCTTGCATTGTGACTAAGTTGTTCAGCCATTAATACTGTAATAGCTCTTGTAATTATTTTGCTGGGCAGAAATCAATTACTGAGTTACTCCTGTGTTTTTTTTAGGGTCGAGAGATAATATTTTCGAAGATGCATCGGTCAAAGAACGTGAATTGTTCGTCTCTGATGCCGTGGATACTTACTCAGTCACCGCGCTGAGGTTAGTGTAATCACATTTAGATACCTGGCTCATCCACGTGGAAACTTGGATTATTAAGGGAGCAGCAGCATGATCTGCACATGCGCATTTCATGGCATTTTCAGTAACACCGTAAATCTGCGAGTGAAACCTCACGCTTTCCGAAAGTAACGGCTACGTAATTTAACTTAATACCAACCCAAGACTAGCTACTTTTACGAAAGGAATAGTTTCTCCAGAGATAATTACCGTTTGTTGAAGAACAGTCTGCTCATGGTTTTGATGTAATGTATCATACCCGCGGAATGTTTGATCTGCTGTCTCAACATGGGAAAGTTTAATAAAAAATGAGAGGCATGGCCAACTTTTGAACCACTTTCGATGCATTTGGAAGTCAGATCAAACACGGCTTTCGACAGAATGATATGAATTCTTGTAAGAATCCGCATTTAATGAGTAAATCGGCTGAAAGTTGTTGAAATATTACCGTAATTAAGGTCACATGTCCAAAGTTCGGCTTAGTTCGATTAGCGATAAATACTTTGAGATATTATTTTGGGACAGGTCGCGGATGGGTTTCCCAGACGGCACTTGTATCACAATTCACCCATGGTAGTCCACTTTTTCGGAATTTTTATTTAATAATGTTTTCATAATTATCATATTTAGTGTAAATGCCGATATCACTTATAGTATATCTAAAATATCCAATTACATCTTCGATTACACGCAGAAGATTTTAAAAAGAACGAAACTCATTGCTGCATTCAGTCAATTTAGTTCGTCAATCAACGCAGTCCACATAGCCAAATTTTGATAAAATCTCGGCATTTCACAAATTTGCATTCGCTAATGTAATTATAGCTTCCCGTTATAGCTGACTTGTAAAATCCCACAGAGCAACTAAACATTTAAGGAAACGAAAATTATTAATCTCGAATCACAGCTGACGCATTTCTCTCGAACCTTTTGTTTCAATCAGGGGGAAATGCAAAGTAAAGTGTTTATCAGAAGTGTCCAGCCTGAAAGAGTTCATTTCTCAAAGCGATCATTTCTTTTATGTTCTGCGATATAATCCCGAGACCAGGTAAGATTTTGCTTTAACAAACCTGGTCATTTCACATAGTTTGACCATTTGACAACCCTAATCAATTCGCTTTTCAATTTGAAGACGGCTGGCCAATCACAAGGGAGAGATTCGAGTTGGTCCTAGTCATCAGGTATCGAGATTGACCTTATAGTTTTTGGGAAACAAGGGACTTTCAGGGACTTTCAGGAACTTAAATATAGAACATTCGGACGTTGATTGAGGATAACGATGTTGATTTCTGTTTCATATATTGTTAGGTTACCCTTCCTGAATGTCAGCTGAAAGGTCAAGCTAGCTATAGAGTGAATGGCGTTGGACCATCAAAAGAAGAATTGGTAGGGAATGTAGTAAAGCACGAAATGAAATAAAGTAAAATTAAACGATAATTTCACGATTGAATAACTGGATAATTGTGAAATCGTTTCATATTATCCCGTGAATGATTCTGAAATAAAGTAAAATGAAGTGAAAATAATGAAATGAAACCAAACCAAGGAAAAAAAGAAACGAAACTAAACTAAATGAAATGAAAGCAATGGAAAAGGATAGGAAAGGGACGAAAGAAAGAAAAGGAGAAGTGAAAAGAAACGATACAAAATAAAACTAAATAAAGATGAAATAAAGTAAAACGAAATTAAGTGAAATTAAACGAGGATGTGAAAAAAGAGGCGAACTTTGGTGGATTATATATAGATAACGCTATTCATGTAAATAGTTGATCAAACGCCCAAAGACTGCGGGTCATATGAATAAAACTCGTTTGAATTGATATCTTGATTGAGATAAACATACCAATTCAGTGGCGCAAGTAGTGGAGGGTTGGGGGTTGCGATCCCTGCCCCTTTAACGGGAGGTCTTGTCTGTTACCTGTTAGCGACAGTATTTTGTCTTCATTTGTCATAGATACGTTGATCTGCTGCCTTTCAAATAGTGAAAATTGTCCACACGGTTCTTTTCTGTACCCTCCGACCCCTCCCCTCCAAAATTCCTGATTGCGCCCCATGCAATCGGTCAGAGACTCTCTTGTAGAAGTGACTTGTGTACAGAGTAAAGACATTTAATACTCCGCAGAATGAAGGCCAATATTAACGCGGATCTCGTGTGAAACGTTCAACGCGAATATTTGCGTAGACAGTCAAAACAGACAAACTTGTCACGATAGAAAAACGAAGAGTGTCAAGCTTTTTATTATATTTTTTTTTCTCAGGTCTGGCGACCAGCTCTTGATGAATATGATTTGATGATGTTCGTAGGTGCAGCGAGGTAAGTGCCCAAATTTCAGGATAACTTCATCCTCTTGCCCGTTTTGTGATTGCTTAACACCGCTTGGCATCTTTGAACAATGACTTAATTTTTACTTTGGATTTTGATTCGCCTCATACGTTTTGACCCACGATCGGCTTCTTCATCGGTGTGAAAGTACACCATACGAAGTTTGTTTTAATGAAACAGCTAAAATCGCAAGCAAAATCTTAGGGAATTTTTGCTGATCAAACTGTGGAACGCCATGGATTCAGAAAATTCTGAGTCTACAGTTTGATCAAACTTTGCAAACTTTCGTCCTGTATAACGTCTGCTAACTTCTGTCCTGCAGAATAATTTTTTTTGTAATTTTTGTCACTGAGTGGAGGAGGCTTACAAGCCGAAGGACTGCCATAAGTTGCATAGGCGAATTTTCCTCGTACAGACTCATGGTCCCTACCCTTCCACTTTGATCAAATTAAATGGTCTAATACAAGAGCTCAACTTTCTTACATTTGCCTCGTGTTTACAGAAGTATGGCCCAATATGCTGGGATATGTAAAGAAGGTGACACAAATAAAGGACTGACAGCTGCTGCCAGAGATGCAACGACTATCAATGCACTTAAAGTGGTAGGTTTTTAAAGCTACTGCCGTCGGTTACCCGTGTCTCTAAACGTATGAACACACCATTACCAACCAGAGATATATAAATCCGGATCATGAGTATCTCAGATTTCTAAGTGTCCGCGATCTTTCTGGCAAGCGTAATTCAGACAAACAGCTGTTTCGACCATGATTCTTTGCACACAGAAAGCACCGTATCTTACAAAAATACCAAATGATTAAGTTTGTTGGGCTTTAAAATTTTAGGCGTTGCAGCAGTTATCTTCGGCTAAATTCGTGGCAACACATCAAACAGTTTCTAGGTGTTATTTTGACCAATTTAGTTTCACAAAGAATCATGGTAAAAGGCACAAGCCACCGTCTTTTTTGGAGAGGAATACTGTTGAAATGCCATTCTGGTCGGTCGAACCGATTTTTTCCGCCTGTTCTCGCCCAGTACTTACCGAAGCTTCACTTGTTATCTTGTGTCCTGAAGTGAGGCCTCTGGTTAGCACGTTATTCTGTTATATAGACGGGCTCCGTTGAATATAAAAGTAAAACATTATTAGGTTATAATGTTAGGAAATATGGTAGCTGGGTATATATTTATTTATGTTTTCAGTACACATGCTCTGAATCTTTTGTACTTAGAAAAGCTTTCGGTTACTGTCAGAGTCCCTGTAGCTTACAATGCTCGATGGGTAGAGCATATCATTAGCGGACAGAAAGTTTCGGTTTCGAGTTCCGTCAAATTTTTCCTGAGTAAAATAGTGTGCGAGTATGCGTTTAAAAACTGCCATTTCAAGATGATAAAGTTCAGCTATTTATTGCTTTCAGCTTCATGAGAGCAAGTACGATACGGCACAGGCTTTACAGTCTTTAGTTAAACGACCATTTCCGAAAATGTCGCGAATGAACTGGACCGAAGACGAAATGGTGAGTGGGACAAAATGCGGAGACGTTTTTCCTTTTTTTTTAAAGTTTTCTTGGCTGGAATATCTACGAATTTTTTGTCCAGAAATTAAAAACGTTTCTATACCAGGCCTCGTGACTCTTCCTATTTTCGTAGAAAAAGTTTGTAAAAGGCTTAAAGCAATATGGCAAGAACTTCTACAAGATTAGGAAAGAACTGTTACCACAGAAGGAGACGGTAAGAAATATACTGGACAGCAAAGACATCCTTTCCAATGTACTTTTATGATTATCTTGTGTATTTCAGTGAGACGTTACTAAGTTGGACTTGTTATGAACTTATGCGTAGGGTGACCTTGTCGAGTATTACTATATTTGGAAGAAGACGCCATCAGCCCTTACTTCCAGGCCCCACCGCCGTCGAAGACACAACGTGTTACGTCGTCGAAACTTAACTCGTGCTGCCAAATCTTCTTCAAGCGAATTCGGTACGTTTGAACAGCGGTGATGTTCTGAGTTGATATTCTGGTGTGTTTCGAGTTATGTATTCGAGTCTATTACAAACTTTTGCTCGGTTACTCGGATTTTGTCTGGTTCAGAAGAAAAGTAGGATTGTATTTTTCAGTAGCTTGGTGTCTTTGTGTTCAGATAAGCACATCAATGTTGTATTTGTTTGTGTAGTGGAGCTAAGCTCGTGTAGTGAAGATGAGTACGACAGCGAAGATAGCGAAAAAGACTTAAGGTAAGAGTGAAAACTCTTAGCAAGCTGGTAATACTTTTGTCCTATGGATGGAGTACTTGCCATTTTGGGAAGTGAATAATATCAACCCTGACATCGAGTTCCCTAAAATGGTACTGCAAGTGACTTGTGCATATATATATATTCTGTCGACATAGCCCTACATTGATTTTTCGGCATCGTCGTGGCTGGTTATTTATGACTCTTAACGCGTTCGGCCTGTTGGCTGAATGTGTTGGCCTCCCGACTTGCTAGAGATACCAGTAGCAAGGTTTCCAATGGAATTTCCATCTGGCTGTGTTTGACATTGTTACAGACGGCACTATGCGACCCATAGGGCCGCAACAACTGAGTAGTCAGGGGTGCCCCCAGAAATTTTGGAGTTTAGAACCTCTAGGATGCAACGGAAGTGTGATTTTTAAACTGGATGTTAAGTGCTGTGTTTTGTCAATAGATAAAACCAGTTTTCGTCGAAAAATTCCTCAAAGTAGATGGCAAGAAAAGAATTAGAACTAAAACTTAATATTCAAAATAATTAATATGCCTCGTGTTTTGAAGCGTATTTGCAACTGACCACTGTAGCATATAAAGTTTCATATTTGTTTTACCATCTCGTGACCAACATCGTTTTTTTTTTTTCTGTGCGTATTTTCTGATTACAATTATGAAACGTTTTGTTTGTAGTTTGTATTGCTGTCGCTATTGTTATTCTTCCGACTCCAAAAGCTGGCATCATGGCGGATACGATCGCCTCATCCTTTGCACCAAGTGCTTGACATTCTTCAAAAAGTATGGTGTTATGAGGAAGATCGAAGAAGTTCGGGAACCGCCGCCATATATGTTTAAAGTTGTCATGGAGAAGGAAACGGACGAAGATTATTTCGTCAATGGAAAGCAACTGCGCAGCCGCAGAAGTACGCCCAATATCTCTAGCAGTCTGAGATTTGGGAGAAACAAAGCGTGTAGTCCAGTTGATGGTAAGTGGGCCAAGTAGATTCATTTAGTAATAATTATGGTTCATTAAGATTTCCATCGTTGGTTATTCAATGTTAATGCATGATAAGGGTTTTCCCCCCATAACTAATAACTTTAATGTAGCTACTTGTTTTATCGTAGGTCTAACTTCTCGTGAATCTCCGATTGCTGGACGGAAGTTAACCAGGATGACCAAACCGGGATCTCCTTCCGGTGCAAGTACAGGAAGTAATACAAGCAGTTCCGGAAGTAACAAGAAGGTTAGTTGTGCTCTTGAAGACATTGCTGGACGAGAACAGTTTGATTCGTTAATTTGGATTTTCGCTTTGGTTAAAAATCTTAATTTCGTCCTGTTTTATAATATTATAGTGTGGCTTTTGCTTTCCTCTTTGTGCGTCCTATTTTGACACTATTTACCCTCGTTATTCCGAGCTAACTTTATCACCTTGTAATGTCGAATATATTCTTCTGTACTTTCGTAGAGCCAACCAGATAAACGCCGACGAAACAAGAGAACTACTAATCCCATGTCAGAAAAAGTTTTACCACCGAAAAGAAAGAAATCCTTAACAAGGGTAAGAATAACATTAACATTGTTATACGACTTCCATCATTTGTGACACCTTCGATTGTTGGAAAGTCAAAAAATCGATGGCTACTTAGGCAGTTTTAAGGGAAGTAGAAAACGTTTAAAGGTACCGACGTTTCAAGCGGAGGCTCTTCATGAGAACCCTTTATCAGAACCGTTAATCTTACTTTACTCAGAAGGGCTTTCACTTGAAACATCACTACCTCGTTCTCTGTTTCTTTTCTTTGTTTTTTTTTTTTTTTTGTCGAGTACTACCTTTAAAAGTTTCCCACCTATAAAACGTTTGGCAGACATCATTTTATCCTGCCATTATTCTTACGCACAGGAATCCGATGAAGAGGAAACTGATCAAAGTGAGAGAAACAGTTCTCCTCCGGTTGATCCGGAACCTGTTGCCGTAGAGGGAGACGCCATTAGTGTTAGCAGTAGAACAAGCACTAATGAAGAGCTTCACTCCAGTCCCTCTCCGGAAATTATCGACCTCCCCGAACAAGAGTGTGACCGGGGAAAATTTCCTGCAAGGAAGGTCGTCGATGGTGAAACTTGTGCCCGCACTGGACTTCCTTTCATCGCCAATAAAAAGCCAGACGTAGTGGTGGAAGATACCGAGCAGACTGGGGAGAGAAAAGCGAAAGAAAAGAAACAAGAGGTTAGTGGTAGAACCAGTTAAACAAGTTCGAGAAATATTACGTATTGGATTAACAGTTTCGGGTTTGCCGTCTGAAAATTAGCTCTCCGATGCGGTTTTAAGAAATTGACCATAATGAAAAGTGGTCTGTAGCGAACAGTTAGGTCGTGGTCTCTGTGCACTGAATTTACTATTTGACTTTGATTGGGATTATGTTCCTTAATGTGATATACGGGACTAGATAAAGCAAAAAGCCACTGAATTATGTTAACTTCTGCGATACAGCCGAAGTAGTGAGAATTTCAAAGGACCATGCTATAAAGTTGTATAATCCACCAGTAGTCGAATAATTTACTCCTGACAAAGTACTCGCAAGTTGGCCAGTTGATAATGGTAATTCATGGATAATATTCAAGTCCGGTAGTTTTAGGAATGGATAGTGTGGTTCATTCGCTATCACTTGACCGTGATTCAAGCCATCTCTTTTTTGTACAACGGGCCCCAGCAATACCTAATCGTTGCATCTGATAATTTTTTAGAACGAAGAATGCTCAGCCAAGAGAATCCAGAAAACCGATAAAAGAACCCCGTCAGAGACTGCTCCGGCTACTGTTACATCACACCCGGAAAATCTTCGAAAATACATGGCAGCGGGGAGTTATTCTAGGTTCGGTCATGGCTACCCAAGCATAACGATGCACGGGCCACCAATGATGCCAGTGCCACTATCGAACCATGGTGAGACATCCATGATTCCATGGCACTTACATCCGGGTCTCAAAGACTGTAGAGACGCAAAAGACTTTGAAAGTTGGTATGCGCCGTATAAGCTATCACGTGCTCGCAATACGCCGTCCCATTCCCTCCCCCCGTCGCTTCTACATTCAGCACCGCTGATGGAGGGTCAACGGAAGTCACCATTTCATCGAAGTAAAGACAGCATTCTGTTACCTGGGGGTCCAGGTCCACTCGGCCCAGACCCCTTAACGGGACTACCTCATCATCATTCTCACTCACACGTTCACACGCACTACCATCTGCATCCCGGTGAGCAAAATCTCAACCCACCTGGTAGTCCATCGTTAAGTCTAGAACCAAATTGGCTTTGGAGAAACCCTCACGTGACTCCAAGCCACGAAATGTGGTTACATCCGCATGGCCTGAGTGGACACCCACGACATTTGATCAACCCTGCTGAGGAGATGAACGGCGTTCCACCTTATTTTCCTGGCTTGTATCCACCGCCGCGTGAGTACCAGCTGCAGCAAGAACTAATGCTAAGTCAAGGTCTGAAGATAGAACACAGTTATCCATTTTACCCGCCATTACTTTCAACGGAAAGAGAACATTTGATGCGGTTTGCCAGACCTCATGACCGCCTGCCTCGGTTGGAAGCAGAGTTGAGAAGCTTAGAGACTGGGGACGATTCTTCAGGTACCAGTCTCTTACACCGAACTGAGGCAAGAAGTTTGAGAAGTCCTTCGCTGAAAAACTTCGAACCAGCTAGCTACATGTCATCAAACCAAAAACCGGTGACTATTGATTTGTCAAAGGATGACTAGTTTCCACCAGCAGCTTGATATCTAGTTTGCTTGTGAAGCCTGGGTACTAGTAGTTAATATTTTCTTTGAATTGAAACGGGGAAACGTTTTGTAGATACTTCATTTTGTATTTATCATCTTGCAGTTTAGGCTCGGTTGTTTTTCAATTACAATAAAAATTGGTTTTGTTCTCAAAATAATTGACTGCTTTTCTCAGTCACTGTTGACAACTTGTATGCGGGTGTCATCAAGATAGACGACCCCTGGATTTTGTGACTCTTTCTTATTAAGTTTTGCACTAAACGTTATCCTTTCACTTCTATTTGGCAGTAGCATCTTACAATATGCTTTCCCTTTGTTCGTAATATTACATGTACGTGTTTGTATATGTTTAAAATACACTTCAGTTGTGTTTTGCACGAATACCCTTAAAATACCCCTTCCATCTTTCTAAGACTTTTTTATAAAAAGGATCGCTGCTTATCTGCGTGACCCAAGTCAACTGATTGACGTGCGTCGCATGGTAGTCCCATCGCGCGAGATTTGGTTCGTGGTCCATGGTCAGGTGACGTAGATCGTAAATCGTTCCTGACCCAGTATCGAACATTAAGATCATCGCTCTCAGCGAGATCATTCCTTGTTTAAACAATTCTTCGGCGTCCTTTCGTTTCTCCACCGGTAGTGCCGTTTTAAGATCGTACAGTCCCATTAATGAATAAATAAATCCGTTAAGGACGAAAAGTGATGGATTCATTGGGTACTCCTCGTACCATCTGTAACGGTTCATAAAAATCGCTAGAATACCGTGATCTTGAGACTTAACGTGAAACAAACGTGTTGCGTGTTCAGCAGCGTTGAGAAACTTTGGATCTTTGGTAAAGTAGTATGCTCTCGTAAGTACAGACATCGCTTGCCCTTGCGCCATGGCAGAATACCAACCAGGTTTCAGCTCGGTGCCACCTCTGAGCTTACGCTTTACTGGTATAGGCCAACCACCTTTGTCGTCTTGGTTCTTTAAAAGCCAGTGCGCAGACGCGAGAAAAGCTGACTCATGCCCAGTCTCTGCAAGTGTAATATTGTCAATCGCACCTTTCCCATGTACAGTTAGCGTTTGAATTTCGGTAATACGTAATCTCCGTTTCTTGGACTCGTTCTTTGGACGTTTTGGCTTTTCTTCAAAACCTTTATGTAAATCTATCAATAGGTTTCTGGTAATTCGTCTCCAGTCTTGGGTCATCCCTATTCCGTATGTGACCGTCTTCCCCTTCACAGTCATTAGATTGGTTGAAGTCTCGTACACAATTGTAAACTGCTTAGTATCATCAACTTCCAAAAGTATGGTAATTCGTCCTGGAGATCTGAAGAGAATATCAAAAGAGAGGACATACGATTTACTGGAACTCACCAGAGGCAAAGAGACACCATCGGACGATGACTCTGAAAGAAAAACAAAACGTATATATTGGCTTTCGGAACGCGTTTGAAATGGATAAACAACTAATGATGACTTTAGTGCTACTCCGAGTGACGAACCATACCGGACAAGTAGAGAAGACTCTACTTGGCCCGGCAGGGATTCGAACCCGCGAC